>CAIGRO010211029.1:0-13846 GCA_903798355.1 Fraxinus baroniana | reverse complement strand
CTAACCTTAATATTCAAGACGCTATATATTACCTTAAAAATATCACAACCCGTGCATTGCACGGGTGTAAAACTAGTAATGTATTATAAGCATGCAAAATACTAGTAAAGATGACACGCAAGACAAATTGGATGAACAAGATCATAATTTTTATTTATTTTTACACTTATGTTTAAACTTTTTTATCACATTCTTATCATCAATCTTTCATTAATTAACATATCTTGTCACTGATAATGATTTTCGTACAAAAATTATATTAAAAAAAAGACTTATTTGTCTCTCATACGTTTAAATAAGCAAAAAATATATATAAATAATAAATATCAGATTGTTTCCCTCACTTTAAAGCACGCCAACTGATATTTTTTGTGTGTGTGTGTGGGGGGGTGGGGGGTGGGGTGCGGGGGAGGAGGAAATCGTCATTTAAGATGAGATGTGCCAATTAATAGAAGATCAAGAATAACAATGTGATAGAAAAAGGTTAAGAACTTAAATTTTAGCATATTTTAATAGAAATTGATAAAATGTGTGATTGAAAGGTTGTGAATCACATAAAATATGTGGTTAAAATTAATTGTTGATCTTGATTTAGATTAAAACTTGAATTTTAATCCCTATCAAATAGGGGCTAAATTTACTAATGAACAAAGATTAGAGAAATGAAATTTAAATATGGTTAATTCATAAGAAAATGTGGTGGAAATATAATCACATTCATATAAATTCTACTAGGAGTGAAGTTGTTTGTAAATGAATTACTTAAAATGTCGAAGTTATTCCAATCTTCGACTATTCTTGAGACTCAACTAATGTAAACGTGTTATTAAATTTTTGACGCTTGTGGTGGATTAAATATTGTATAGAAAAGATTCCCACAATATTTTAGATATGTATTATACAAACCTTGCTTGAATACACTTTCAAGACACTACAATTCATTATTTATATAATCACATGAGAATTATAAAGGTACTAATTCGTATTCTCAATTTGGTTAGGGTTCTTTTCTCCATTTATTGGCTCACCGAACATAGATTATGAATACGAACCTGCTTATACAATTAAATAAAATATTGGCGAAAGTGACAGATGCAAACGAATAAAAGGCACTATAAAAATAAGAATACATTTAACCCAACTCTAAGTAGTCAAGACACAAGTAGCAAACGTAACTAGATTGTGGGTCATTTTATTTCCATTACGAGAAATAACGTCGTTGCATCCAACCTCCTGAAGATGAACTACAATATCTAAATAGTGTAGGATTTATATATTCTTGTAGCACAATATAAGGGTCCTTAGAATTATGTACAAATATTATTTGCAGCCAAGAAAAACAAGAATTATGGATAAGGACATCTTTAAAGATATCTATGGTGGTACTATTTATTATGTGAAAAGTTACAATTATTATTACATGATACGTAACGTGAAAGCATACTAACTAATTAAAAACAATTTCAACATCAAATTTTGTTTTTTTCCTTCTTCCATTAGACAGCTAACACGAATCTATTTGTGTTTGTAACTTGGAATCAATTTTTGTGCTAGAAATAAGCATGAAAACTTTTAATACATCAAAAGCATTCCAAAGTGAAAGAGAGTTTACAAACTATAAAAACAATATTTACACTAAATTAAGTAAAAATTCGCTTAATTAAACCATTTTCAAGCAAGTTCAAAAGTCTAGATAAACATGTAAAATACATTTATCAAAATTACTCGAGAAAGTGGGTATAAAGTCCCATATCCACTAGTAATAAGGATGATCATGAGTTCAAAAAGCGAGTTGTTCCTCTCTATATGCTAACCATTTAATTAGAAACTACAAACCTCAACGTGGTATCAAAGCAATACTCATCGTTTGACCCTTGAGGATACTTCGTTTGAGGAGAATTTCTTGAGAATTTGTAAACAAAAGTCCTACTTGAGCTAGACATGCGTATCATCTTGAACTTAGAAGGAAATTGAACTAACCCTCTTGAAAGTTTAATTTTTTAATGAACTCCAAATCTCAAATAAGTGAATAATTTGTTGACACAAATATTAAAGGTGAGATACATGCTAATAATATATACACAAGTATATTTCAATATTTCGACACATGCTTATATTTGAAGTTTGAAGTAATTTTACAGAAAAAAAAAAAAGCAAAATTTTTCACTACACCCACAACATCACTTGTTTTTATATCAGCCTAATATGCTTAGAGCATCTCCCAAAAATTCTATAAACATAAGATGCTTTCTCTTTTAAAGAATTAACATTTCAATTTAGAAAATCTCTAAAAATTAAGTGTTAACTTTGTCTCTAGTATCGCAAGGCACGCTTAGTAGTCAAAGATCATTTGATATTATGATGGCCAAATATAAGATATACAAATTGATTCAATATCACATGGATCTTTCACGAGGGTTTCTTTCTTATGTATTTTCCTTGTTTTGCAATTCATATTTTACATTTTAGTGCATTTATTGATGAAATAACTTGATGTATTTGTATCAACTTAGAGAGAAGGGACTTCTGTAATATAAGTAGCTCGATTAGTCTTGCAAGGTGGTCAAGTTGAGAGATCAGCCATGGTATGAGTTTCAATTCTCAAGTGAGCAAGAGTATGTTAAGAATAAATATAGAGACTAAATGCTCGGAGTTGTCTAAATGTATGTGGAATTGAAATAACACTACAACAAAAACAGCAAAAAACGTTGTTGTAGGCATTGACATAATACACCAATATTGGATGGCTTAATGATGGCTTACAAGTCTCTAGATCACTTATTTGGCTCAGCGCTAATAAATGACTAGTAGTTCCACTGCTAAAAAAAAAAGTTTTGCACCGATGTATCATTATTAGTGGATTGAATCCATTGGCAATCAGATTATTTGTTGGTAAAAGTAACCCACCTTTTTATGGTGACTAGTACTTTGAAGTTATTCGGCTGATGAAGTAAAACGATAACATTTTACCTGTCAATATTTATGTTATTCTTTGTAATAACAATTGATAACATTGAACAACCGAGCTTGGTGTACCGGGTGGGGGTTGACTGAACCCCCACCGGCACCTCACAATAGGGGGGTGGGTGGGGTTTTTTGGACAATTTTTTATTACATGCAGGACCCACCCATGTGAGTTATATGTATAAATTTTGTCAACTCACTTTGATACAAGTGGCTTATTCCAACATCGAATGACTAACACTTTGAAGTTATTTGAAGAGTAACATGTGTTAACACGTCAATATTCATATTATTCTCCATAATAACAGTTAACAACTACATATTCCTTCAAATTTTCCTGGCTAACTTCTAAATACAATCTAGCTAAAATCATATCGAGCTCGTTAATTGAAACTACTCCTATATCACGTTATATATATACTTTTAGTTATGATCTTAGTGGATTTCACGCGTTAATATAATGGACGAACTCTAGTTCAACTCGACTATTTACTACACAGTATGACCGTATTTAATGTTTATTCTACTTCGTATCCATCCTTAAATTAGAAAATTATTGTTGTAGATATATGACAAATTAAATCAAGGAGTCGGCGTGAAATGACCATTAGTGAGTCCCCCATCTTTGCTTGTGTTTTCATCAAAGAGGTCCAAAGAGCTATTGTTAGTCAAATTCAATCAGTTGATTAAAATCTTAAAAACCACTTGGGACTTTGTTTCTTTTTTGAAAAATATACATAGGTGAACGAATTATCACAAAATGTGTCCGTCAAGTTTATCACATGAGATATAGCACTTCTATTAGATTTCTCTTATCGTACACAAGTTTCAAGTCAAAAATACTGAGCGAAACCTGATCTCAATATTGACTTGAGCTCGAAAATCAAGAAATGCAAAATTTGAGCACTCAATTAAAGTGGAATGAGAAGTAGCAATTTATTATCCTTCTCAACAAATAAGACATTTGAATCAGGGGAGGACTATTTTTTTTTTTCTTAGATCGAACTATTATAGAGAGAAAATTTTCACATAATGTTTTTTACATGAAAAAATGTAATTGGGCTTGGGTTACCCTGTATCACCACCACCTGGCCCGATCCATGTCCAGGCCCAAACCATTTCACATGGTTCAAATTACTTTTTAAATAGAAAATTTCATATTTAAAAGATTAAAGTATGACCCATTTTAAAATTAAGAAACAAGGTTAAAAATTTCAAAAATTAGATTTTAATTAAATCTTATTTAAGAAAAAATTAATTAAAAATATATATTATTAATTAAATATATAAAGGTCACAATTCTATATTATTTGGTCACGAATAAATTTTTATATATATCACAATTTATTTATCGATCACAAATCACAAATTTTATAAGTCACGATTCAAATTTTTAGATTACATATTATTTATTGTTCACAAATTATCTATCACATATTATTTAGGGAAAATTGCAACAACGGTACCAAACCTTTCACATTTTTGTAGATTTTGTCCAAAATTTTCATTTGTGACACTCACGGTACCAAACCTTTAAACAATTTGCACTCGGAGTCCAAATTGACAGAAACTGTTAGTTTGACCATTATTTGATCAAAAATTAAAAATCTGACCAATTGTTGGCTAATTCTTAAATGGCAAAATAGTAACTTTCCCTTTTTCATATAAAAAAAATCTAAAATCAAATAATTAAATCAAAAACCAAAAAAAAACCTTATTATCCACCCCACCCCAAACCAAAATTGCCGACACCACCAACCTCACCTCCGCCACCATCCAAGGGCAACAATCTTTTTTGTCCTCTATTTTGGTCTAATCTTTAGATTTATCAAGTCGAGAATAAGACGAAGGAGATTGTCTAAGAATAAAAAACTTACTTGGGTGGTTCGATGTGGGAAAATGCTATAAATTTCAGATTCTGAAATAGTGGTTGGTGATACAGTCTGCTTACAGGCTGGTAATCAGGTCCTCACTCATGGATTATTTATTGAGGGTAACTCATTATTTAAATCTTGGGAAAAATTGCAGCCACGATACCAAATCTTTCACTTTTTTTTCCAGACTTTGCCCAAACCTTTCATTTGTGCCACTCAAGGTATTAAACCTTTAAACAATTTGCACCAAGAGTCCAAATTGACAAAAATCGTTAGTTTGACTGCTAGTTGAACAATAATTAAATATTTGACCAATTGTTGACCAATTTTTAAAGGGTAAATATGTAACTTTACATTTTTCATATGAAAAAAAAAATTAAAATAAAAGAATTAAATTAAAAAAAAAAACCCCCAAACCACTTTGTAGAGTTGGAGTATTCCTATAAGGATGAAGCTTCTGAAAATAGATGAGTCGTTTGTGTAGAGGCGAAGTCCCATGTTTCAGGGATGAGACATCTTAATTCTTCAAACTTGTCCCCTTCTTTAGGGGTTCTCATTCATAGCATCTTCTTCAGATGCTCTTGTTGTCTATTTCTGTAGTATGTTGGTTGGTTGCTGGAACTCATAGTGTTTTTGAGATACTTCTAGATGATGGTTCTTTCTTCAAGAACCAAACCTTTCTTCAAAACTCTTCTCCCAGATGGCTTTTACCATAAGGATGCTCATGATTATGGTATCAAGAATTCTCACAGACGACGTCAATCTGTTGACCCAAAAAAATGGACCAATGACACAGGCAACAAAAAATTAGAAATTCAAGTCTTTGTAAGCTAAATTGCAATATACTCAAATCAAATTACTAATTATATTGATGAATTAATAAAGAGAATGATTCGAAGTGTTTAATAAGTTGTAACGTAATTATTTGGTTGATAAAAAGGGGGTCGGCGTAAGGAGTAAAACACTAAAAATTGTGTAGCAAGAATATAGGCTTGAGAGTCTAAACATGCCCCCCTCAAAATGATACTAAGTGTCGCTTTTTCATCAATCATTCATTCATAAGTCATTTTGTTATTAATGCTGTGATGGCTGGCAGCCCTAGATCTGACATGTAAGACTAGACTTGATTTATTTGATTGAATCGAACTACATATCTAGTGAGTTGTCACATCACCCACTTAATACAAGATCTAGTATGAAGATCTTCTCTAATACGCCTCTACCTATCTCATGTCACCCATTGGGGCGCAACTCTTCATGGGGGTTTGGTTAATAGAGGTTCGGCCAAATTTCCATATGGGCAGAATAATGTGGAGTGCGAGTCCAAATTCACTTGTTGTGTAGTTCAATTGGGCATGCTTAGGACTTCGTTGGAAGAGGCGTAACAAAACTAAATAATGTTTCTTCATTCCCTATATCAAATAATAAATCAACATAATCATAGGATACCTCCTTATTTAGGGACTATTCTCAAACTACATGTAAGGTAACATACTGCAAAATTCAAATTTCTTAATTAACAATATCGAGATATAAAGTACCTGAACTGAAGGAGTTGTGGTTTCAAACAAGGCATCAGGTTTATCAGAAAGACTGGAGATTTAGTCCACATACAGCTTAACCCACACCTACAACTACACAAATTATCCATATTATCAGGAGTCCACCCTTTAACCAAGGCATTCAAATGGTTCCTCTTCAATTCGTTGCAATCAATTTCACCATCAGCATCTTGTAAAGCCGAGATCTTTGACCCATTTTTCAACGAGTCTTCGTGTTTTTCTCTGAATTGGGCACAACCCACCAGATAATCCCACTTCTTGAATGCACTAAACAGATCTTTGAAGGGTTCTGGCGGGGTGGATTTTGAAAGAGTCAAAATAAGGATTAATCTACTTCTCCCGGCTCGCGCCACTGGCGCCCCTGTTTCTTCTCCCGGTCATTAAACCGGGAGAACAAGCACGGCTCATAAAATAATTTCTGTTGACATATTTAGCGTCTATATTTGTTTCTCTAGCTATTCATTTTTAATTGTGTAATAAAATATTTTACACGTAAATTAATTTTTTTTTTTTACTTCTTTTGAACCAAACATTCTTCTAAAATTTACCATTCAAAATAATTTTTTTTTTTTATTCAAAAAATGACCACCGAGGCTTATTGTTACCAAAGTTATTTTTATAAATTGGGCTAGTTCTTGGGTTGATTCAGAACTCAATGAATTGAAAAAGATGGCCTTTGTAGCATGTATAATATTTGGGCTCACGAGATGTTCGATGGATTTTATAGCTTGAGACCTAATTGTAGAAACATCATGAGCGTCTAATCGTTGATTGTTTGGTTCTTTTGCCATCACTTTGGTAGATCTTGGATTTTTTTTTCGGCACGATTAGACTACACCGTAGTAAGAAACAAAAATAGTTTAGATCTTATTCTTTGTCAAAGTGATGATTAAGTACAATACATAAGCATATAGTTCTTTAACTGCTAAGTGCTTCTTCAAAAAACTTTAAATACAAAAATATTCTTTATTTTAGAGAATCAATACTTAAAAATGAGTTTCAAGATACTTTATTTTAAAATAGAGAGTAAATTTGACTAGAGATGACAACGGGACGGGGTCGGGGCGGATCTCGCCACTCCCCCACCCTGTCGCGCCCTGCCCCATCTTAGACGGGATGGGACGGGGCGGGGCAGGGCTGGGCCCACTTCCTGCTCCGTTTATTTTTTTTTTTTTCGAAAATTTTCATAATTAGACAAAAACATTTTTTCTTTAAAACGTAAGTAAATCAAAATAACTCCTAAAATGTGCTGTTAAATAAATAACTAGAAGAAGACTTTGATATCTTATCATCGATATATTGCTCGTTTAACTTGTGCTTTGCATTAATTTATGTCCCTCGATTTATAGAAAGTGCTTAATCGTCCAAGATGATTAAATCACTTGCTCACACGAATCATCTAATACTTGTAGCATTAGACATATCTTGTTCTTATTTAATCATATGATCGAATTCAATGTGCTTGGAATTGATAGGCGTCATCATAATCGTCATTGTCAACTTCTTAAGCAATGCATTACTCAATGAATAATCACTCTGTGAAACAATTAATAATGCCAAGTAATCGGTCACTGAAGAAGATGTTTAGGGTAAAAAGACTAACCCAAACTTTTTTATTTAGAATTATTGTCCTCCACGTTTTCCAAGTCAGTATTCAACCTTTCACACTACAAAACTCTTTAGCCACCTTATCTACCTTCCACTTGACATACAATTCATAAAGAAAAGTAGCAAAAATAAATTAAGAGCCCGTTTGATAGAGATTAAAATCGGATCAAAACTGAAAAACTAATCGTTATTGTTGACTTTTATTAGACGAGTGAGATCCAATAACGACTATATTTTCAATTTTAATTGGATTTTAATCGGTACCAAACGGGTCCTAAATAAATTGTGCCAAATAAACGTTAAATTATAAATAAATAGAAATTGATTAGTATTACTTGTAGATTTCATAAAACATATGATAAAAAATAATTTGAAAATTTATAAACATGAGCCAAACATTGAACGTAAGTAACATGGGTTCGACTTTCACCTAAAATAATAAAAAAAATAAAAAATAAAAAATAAAAAATTGACTTCACATTATTAGTAATTGACTACTAATCCATTTCCATTATCCTCCATGTGCCAGATATTGAAACACAGATGACAAACTGTCAAATATCCAATAAGAACGATGAAGTGTGTGTGTGGCTGTGGATACAGCAAATTCAAATCACGAAGACAGCTAAATTGTACTGTAATTCATTCCTTACAATTAGACCCCACGAGTGACCTTTAGCTTCTGCTATATTTATTCATCTTTTTCTTCAGGTCCCCACCTGCCCCCACACCCCACTTGGACCCCCACCCCACATCACAATCGCACACTGATTCTCTTTAGCTTTTTGTTGGATCCCACAATTACTCTCTAGCTCTATCACAAACACGGAGAGAGATTCTCTCTCTAAAGACAGCAGTCAACCACTGAGGAAGGAGAGAAAGAACCCTACCCTACCCCCACCCCACTACTTCCACTTGTTCAGTTGGCTAAGAAAAGCTTCATCACTAAGATTTATCAATTGACAATTCGAATTCGACCATGTTTGGAGTTTCAAGAAAATTCACTTGAAAATCTTCACTTCCACAGAGGATGGAATTCAGGGAGCCACATGGCAAAACCCAAGGGAGTGGCAGTGGCTCGGACCATCATGCACCAAATCAAGAACCATCTTCTCTCCAACTAGTTTCTCTTCACCACCAAAGTCAACCTGAAACTAACCCTGGGTCCGGCCAGGCCCCAGTCCATGGTCCCTTCATGGGCTCCATCTCCATGCAATCAAGAACCAGCTTAGGTTTATCCTCTTCTACTACCACCACCACCCCCCCTACCCCTACAACCTCCGCCGTGAACAATAAAGTGGCCAAAAAGCCATCGAAAGATCGCCACACGAAAGTGGACGGCCGGGGCCGGCGCATCCGCATGCCGGCCTTGTGTGCAGCTAGGGTTTTCCAGCTAACAAGAGAATTAGGCCATAAATCGGATGGTGAGACAATAGAGTGGCTTTTGCACCATGCTGAACCGTCAATTATAGCTGCCACTGGTACAGGTACAATTCCGGCTAATTTCTCCACCCTGAACGTGTCTTTACGCAGCAGTGGCACCACCATTTCAGCTCCACCGTCCAAGTCTGCTCCTCTCTTCCTCGGCGGAGCCACCGGGATGCTAGGGTTCCACAACCAGCTATCTTCCAACACAGGGTTTGGGCAAGATCCGGAGGAGAATTACATGAAAAAGCGGTTCAGAGAAGATAGCAGTCGGGCAGCTTCACCTACGGCTTCTAAACTCGGGAGATCAGGGGTGCAAGATCAAGAACCGGGTTCAGAACAAAAACCCAGTTCAACACAGCCGTCCAATTTCCTCCCGGCTCCCGCCATGTGGGCGATGGCTCCGGCCGCCACCAACGTAGGCAACGCCTTCTGGATGCTGCCTGTGACGGGAGGAGCCACCACGACTACGGTGGGTCCAGGGCAGCAAGAGCACCAGTTATGGCAGTACAAGGCATCTCCCATGCAGAGAATTGGTGGCTTCGAGTTCCCAAGTGGCGGCCGGTTCAACCCGGTTCAGCTTGGTTCTATGGTGTTACAGCAGCCACCGCCACCGGTTCAACAGCTCGGACTCGGCGTGTCCGACACTAGTAACATGGGAATAATGGCCACCATTAATGCATATAGTAATAGTAGGATTGATTTAGGCATGAATTTGGAGCAGCATCACCATCATCAAAATCAGCCACAAGGTAGCGATAGTGGCGATGAAAATTCCAAAGATTCTCAATAATGTCGGTCGATATTAATGAATTATCTGAATGTCCCGACTGGTATAATAGAATCATCAAATTTCAATATTGCAAATTTTCTTGTTGAATGATTGTAGAATTCTCACCTTTTTCATAGGTGAACGTTTCAGATTGGTGCGAATAATTATTTCTTGTTAATGATTTGTTTTCGTCCTTTCAATTGGTTGTTATATTAATATGTAAAACTGGATTCATTCTGCAGCAACTTCAAACTTTCCCGGTCTTGATACTAGTTTGAAGTCATAAATTTCCAGCACTTTCTTTCTTCGTTAACATACAAATAGTTTCCGACTCGTCACGGGTTATTGAACGAAGAATTTCTATATAGATTTTTTTTTTAAAAAAAAAAAAAACACTAGACTATCATATAATTATAAATCTCAAATTCTCGGTTTTTTATAGTAAGATTCAAAAAATGAGGCAATGATTTACTTTTTAATACTGGTATATAGTTGTATATATAATAAAAAAGTTTTGATCTTTTCTTGTGAGTAGCGTGTTTGTTAAAGAACTTTTTACTAAAGGAACTTTTTTTCTTTTTTTGATACCCAGGTGTCCACCTTCGACGACTAATCTTGGGGTCTACGCCTTGGCCCCTCAAGACGTAGATTAGATAAATTGTGGGAATTGCCCCAAACTGGCTAGGGTTCAAGAGCTCCCACACTAATCTGTCAAAGTGCTGAGCGAGTCAACACATGTTACACCTTGCCTTCTAGAATAAATCCTGCCTTTCAGGAGAGAGTCTGCCTTTCAAAAACCCCACGAATTGAACCTACGACCTCTGAACTGCCAGCAACTAAGAGCCACGTTTTTTGCCAGTTGGGATGTGCCCGGGGCGCTACTAATAGAACTTTTTAAATAAGAAAGGTTATTGATAGAGGTTGATGGTTTGAATCGTTTGATTGTCAATCTCAAGAGTTTTGCCAATGTTAAATTAATTGTTTGATAACATAATTATCAAATATTCCCCTTGTACACGAGACTTTTTTCGCCAATCAATGTATATGTACTACGATGACAACACCTGATTGATAGTTTTTCTTTTTGTCAACTACTAATGAAAAAATGATAAGTGTCCCATGTTATAACTCGGGGGTAAAATCCCTACATATAGCAGCTCTCCATAATTATAGAAGTGCTTTTGTATAAAACATATTTATTTGACTAAACAATAATTATTTCCTACATATCTCATAATTTCTTCATTCATAATTACATTTATTCTATATATAATATCTATCATATTAACATTTTAATTAAATTACCTTGACCTAATTATTTTAAAATTTATCAAATTAATTAATATCTATTTGTTTAAATTACACACAAAACTTATTGACTTTAAGCAATTATGTGTGTGTGTGTGTGTGTGTGTATCACTCATTGACTTTAAGTTTAACCAATTGCTTAAATTGCCACCCTGTGTTTAGCACAAAGTGGAGAGAATAATTCCAACGGAATTAAGCTGTTAATCCACCAAACGCTTTGGAAAATATTTCTTGGAAGAATATATAGTCACATTACATTTAAAGCCAATTGTGAATTTATGTCATTTCTCTACATACATAGCCCATGTTTGGGTTCCTTTAAAATTAATTTTTAAGAAAAAATGTTTTTTAAAATAGTGATTTTTTTGAATAATGTATAGTTAAAAATAAAGAAAAAAACTTGGAATTTACATGTAATATTATCTTATCGAAGAATGTGTGATTAAAAAAAAATATATTAAAATTTGAATGAAATCCAAACTGGGGCATAAATACGTATACGTGTATGTAGAGGTCTTTTCACATGTCAATGATATCCAAACAAAAACCAGAATAATTTAATCAATAATTGAAGGAGCCCCAATAAGTGATTCAGTGTTCCACTTGCACAGCTTTAGAAGTCTCGAACTTATTTTTCATATTGAAATATTTTGCGTTACGATATCGAAAAACAGTATTTCAATTTGCACGCGAAAACAAAACTTTAATATTGTAGTCGAAATGGTATAATCAAATATGATATTCTGTAGATTGACAACTCGAAACCTAGGGGTCGTAAACTTTTAACAAATTTAATTTGATAGAAATTAATGAAACGTCGTTTGGTTAAAAAGTTGTGGATCCAATAAAATATCATGTGTAAAATTGAAGTTTAACAGTTAAAAATTCAAAAAAATAAAAAAATAACAAAGATTTATCAATGAAGCACATAGCTAGAAAAGTGTGGCACTTTATTGGCCAATAATAATTGGTTATTACAGAAAAATTGCAGGTTCCTTCCGCATTTGATTTATTTTAAAATTAATGGTTGATGATCACATGATCCATGATGAAGGTCTACTTTAATTTATATAATGCACTAGGAATTTAAAATATTATTGCGTGTCAAGATGGCATGCATATTAAAATGATATAATTTAAGGTTAATTCAACACTCCACGCCTAACTTTTACAATCCAATAGTTAATCGCTTCTCGTCCATATTATTATTGTCTAATAGAAAGAAAATAGCAATGTTGTTATCTATTAACCTGGGAAATTGAAAATTTGAGAATAATTTCCACCTTGTATTCTGATAGAATGAGTGGATCCACAATTTCCATGAACATCTCCAATAGAAGAATCCCATACCTGTATTCATCTCCTTGTGTGGTTATGCCATAATCTGCATTTGAGGTATTTATATTTGATAGAGAGAATTATTAGCAGTTTTTATATCCGAGAGCTCCACGTGAGCACTAGCATGGCAACGAATGACAAGTAAGGATATGACGCATTTGCTTCTGCTCTCGCCTATGACATCATTCCTTTGGTCTTTGCGCATCACACATCACCCGAACCAATGACGACCAATTGACCTCGGATGAAACTCTTCAATGAGGAAACTACCTTATTAAGCTCCTATTTGGTACACATTAAAATTTTCAACCACACATTTTTTAATAAAATAATATTTTTCATAAGAAAGCAAATTCATAAGAAACCTACCATAACCAGGAGCGAGTAAAGCGAACCAATGAAAGCATGACACGTGGACTGGGAATACATACTCCATGACTTTCTCCTACAAATACAGACACAGGTAAAGGGAAATGTACACTTTTATTTTATATCAAAGCGTCTAGGTGCTATGTAGGTAACATACAATTTATCAAGTTTTTATTTGAAAATTGTATAATTGACAAATTGTAGGAACTATATTTATAAATGATTTTTAGAATGACTAAAAATTTAAAATAATATTAAAATAAGAAAACCATTTTTATTTTTTTTTAAGCGTAAGCCTCGCCCAAACTTGTAAAGATTGAAACTTGTCCTTCACGTCTAGCGCGCTTTATGCTTTTTAGAACCATGTATATGATTAAGATAACACCTAGTGCTTTCTTTCTTGTTAGTAGTTGCACAAGGACTACTCCAAAGCTATACAAATCACTTTCTCAATCAATTGATTGTTTACATGCATTCAGGATCTAAGTATCCAAAGGTTCCTTGCACCATAGTAGATAACTAATCTTGATGGTCCAAAATCAGAAGCCTTTTCTGACACGCCCTACCCTGATAAAGCTAGTGGAACCTGAGTGTGACGTGTACCGATGATAGATACCAACTAAAAG
>CAIGRO010210968.1:0-14890 GCA_903798355.1 Fraxinus baroniana | reverse complement strand
AAAAAAAAAAAAAAGGAAAAACTCCATGGACGTTGGGGAAAAAATGGCCTTCACGTTCATGTATGTTCACGTGGGCCCCGCATGTTTTCTGGACAATAAAAGACAATGTCTTTAAATTAATCTGGCTTGGTGACGCGTATGGTATTTTTCTTTTTTATTCATTTATTTTTTATGGGATGTTCTTTTTCTTTAATTTTCACCTTTATTGATATTTCAAACATCTACTATATATATTTTTTTCTTTATCATATTTTCTAGATACATTGAATTCGATACATTTCAACAACCACACATTATTTTTTTAATCATGTCAAATCATTCATTTCATACATAAAACGTGACGAGAAGGGACAGTGCAAAATCCCATTTCATACTTTATTATTCTAAATGTGACTACCTTTTCTTATTTACTTAATAGATAATGGTGAAGGAAAACTTCTGGAGGCTATGCCTGGCAATGGGCCTTGAATGGCTTTCCAAGTCACATATTATTGAGCCCATTTCTGGGGAAATACGAGAAGTTGGGCTCACTGATTCTGTTCTTAGTGTGCCAGATACTGAGGATAGAAAGTATGTTTCTTGGCTGGTAAGTAGTACTTTAGTAATTGCAAATTCTAGTTAAAAAATTTATGTAGACGACTCTAAATTTATTAAGAATAACGCCTAACGCGTTGTCCTTTGATGATCATTTGTTTTTACGTACCATGTTTAAAATGAATTCATCAGAGGATGTTACATTATTAATGATGTACTTATTTCAGGAGGAACACCCTTGTGCACTTGCTTCATTTCATCAGATTATGAACTCTGCTAAAGGGAAGCAAATTGTCGTGTTTTTAGATTATGACGGGACTCTTTCACCAATTGTGAATGATCCAAACGACGCCTTCATGTCTCATCAGGTAAATTTTAGTCATTCTATCTATTACTAATCTCGAACTCATGCTACAATTACGATTTATTTTAGATTATGAAATAAATTTTGTAGATGCGCTCGGCTTTGCATGAAGTAGCAAGGCGTTTTCCAACAGCTATTATAAGTGGTAGAAGTCGAGACAAGGTAACAAATTACTAATTTATGTTGTATAATGGGATTCACTTTCTCTTCTTTCGGCATAAAATGTGTGCGCGTGCTTTCTCAGGTGTATGAATTTGTAAAGTTAGACAATGTTTACTACGCGGGAAGCCACGGGATGGACATAATGGGGCCTCCATTGCACGTTGAGTCTTACCACGACAAGTATCAGATAAATGCTCATGATAAAAAGGTAAGATTCGGCTTGTCTGATGTACTTCCACAAAAGTAGCTTTTAAGCACAGCCAAACATGCTCTTAGACTTTGCCTCGAAGCAAAAACTGAGGTCCTGTCTAACATCAAATGTTACATAACATTTCCAACTACTTTTCTATGCATAAGTACTGATTTGTTATAATCATTTTGCAGGGTAAAGAATTCACCGTCTTCCAACCTGCTCGGGAGTATTTACCCTCAATTGAAAAGGTAGTTTTTACTTAATTTTGCTTAAGCACTTCCTCTATATGGTTAATTTATTAGATTAAGAACATCTGCATGTTCCATGTTTAGTTTGTTGGTCCAAATGCAGTTCAAACAAATAAATTTCTTCGTGTAACAGATGTTAAAGGAGTTGAAAACCCGAACCTGCAATATACCAGGTGCTTTCGTGGAGGATAATAGGTTCTGTATCTCTGTGCATTACCGGCATGTTTTGGAGGAGGTACTAAAACATACAATCAACGTAGTATTTTCTCTGTCATAAGAAAAAAAGGAACTTTTATTCGACTTAAATGAGGTCTGTTCATCTAATGTGCAGGATTACGAAGCTTTAGAAGAGATAGTTTGGTCAGTACTTTCCGACTATCCTTGCTTCCATAGGACTCGGGGCAAGAAGGTTATGGAGATTAGGCCATCAATCAAATGGAACAAAGGAGATGCTCTCGAATACTTACTTGACACTCTTGGATTTGTCGACTCCAGTAATGTCCTTCCTTTTTACCTCGGTGACGACAAAACTGATGAAGATGCTTTCAAGGTTTTCATCCATTATGTTTGATCATAACCACTTTGTATTGGACTTCTTAAGGTTGTCATTACATTTTTCTTGTTTGATTTGTAGGTACTTAAGAGAAGAGGACAAGGGTACCCGATAGTTGTATCTTCCATCCCATGGGAAACCTCAGCTTCATATTCGCTACGCGATTCTTCAGAAGTTTTGTCTTTTTTGATACTGCTGGCAAGGTGGGGAGAGACATTGGCATAATGGATCATCTTATCAAGACGTATTGCTTTCTGTGTATAGATGTTCGTAGTGAAGGTTTTAGAGATAGGTCGAGGAAATTGGATAGGAATTCACAGGCGTATTTTTTGAAGCTCCTGTATATTCTATTTAAACGACTATTATTATCAGCAACTTGCAGTTGTGTAGTTTATGAATTCAGTGGTTATGCAATAAATTTATGATTTATCCTTATCTTTTCCACTTCGTGTCATTGTTAAATTTGAGATTAGAACACAGAAGAACAATTAGCCAAAGTTTTGTCATGAACACTTATGATTTGATTTGACTTCTATTTTCGACGTGTATCTTGTCATGTCAACTGCATATTCGACAACAACATTTTGGACATTTGAAATGGGAAACCTTAAATGTTCTGAAGAGGCAATCTACTAACTGTCAACTAGAATAAGATGCAATATAGAATTTAAAGGGATGACAGTGTTTGTCATTATTCATTAATGGAATAGACCGAAATTAGATAACAAAATACTAGGATGAATGGCAATTAATTACAAGATTATCTTGTCTTCATTTTATGGGGGGTGACTTTTGAACTCGGTGGCAGCAATGCTGCTTTCTAAATAAGCCCCGTTTGGTGCACATTATTTCCAAAAGAATACATTTTTTTAGTTGATGTGATATATTGATGTGATGGAAAATATTATTTTATTGAAGAATGTATGATTGAAAATGAGTAGAAGAATAAGAATGAAAAAAAATGTAGCCCAAACAGGGGCTAAATAACATATTTTTCCCACCATTTCTTCTTCTATTCTGAAGCTCTCTCATTACAACTTTACAGAATCCAACAAAAAGGGATCCAAAGCAATGTCAGCGCTTAATGCTAATGTTGAATTACATACGTCTATACAGGTAACTTTTGTTTTTATCAGCCCTTATTTTATGTTACTACTTTGGCTATTGTATATCTGTATATTAACTGAGTTCTAATATTCAGAAAAGGAAAGGACAGACAAATCCCAAAAGCAACAGGGAGAAATACACTCCAGAAGAAGACAACGCTTCTGGTTTCCCAATTGAGCCTTTTAGAGGATCGTTGCATACTGGTCATTTAATGCAAAATGTTGGATCTAGAAATTCTTTAAATATTGTGGATGGAAGGCCTCAAATTGATTTTCAGAAATGCACGGGTTTCATAGCACGACTGTCTAAGTTCTCGAATTCGGTAGCTGCTAATGGATGTTCACAACTTGTTTTAAGCAGAGAGGACAATTCCCATTCACACTGGCAGGAAGACTGTTTGAGTACCGGATATAATCATTTGAATGATGCTGAATTCTCCTACTATTTGCTGGGAAGAAATTCTTACAAGAACGATGGATGGGTACCTCGTAAGGAGACTCAAATTTGGGGATATGAATTTCACGAGTGGGAAAGAAAAAGAAGTATATATTTGGGCATGTGATTATTCTATACTCATACCCATGTCGTGTTGTGTAGTGTCCGACACGGGTATTCTGACTATTTAGAAGAGTCCGAGCATCAGAGAATTCATGTTTGGTTGAAAGATTACTTTCATTATAAACAGTTATGTTGTTGATTAGCAGTATTTTTCATTTCTATTTCACGTGGTTTTCAATTGTAACATCTGGAAAAATTGGTCTGAGGTGAAAATGTCAAATACCTTCTGTAACATAATAAGAAAAGAGAACGTTTTTAATAACTGTTGTTGCTGAACTTGCACTAAGCTGTGATCATGGTGTTTTCATGTAATTAGAAGTTAAGTTTTACGTATGAATATTGGGGTAGCAATCTGTGGCTCGATTTGTTGGTTTTATAGACCTTTTAGGCAATTTCATTTTCAGTTCTTCAAAATATGGATCCACCACGTATCTGATATGAGAAAACAAATTCTGTCTGCTCTATTCATAAATGGGTTTTTGGAAAGAAATGAAAGTGTTGTTAATAAAAACTTATATTTCTTATAATTCTAACCCACCATAGAATTGGTAAATTTATTTACCTAAAACCTTTCCAGGAATATGGTTTGGTTCATTTATCGTGATTTTATATAGTGGTATCTATAAACATATCTTGAGGACGCCTAAAGTGCTCATGGTATCATTTATTAATGTGGCATCGATGATTCTCACATGCCAATGTCAATCACTCTAGGTGCAAATTATCAGTATATAGTAGCACAAGATTGTCTTCCCAAGAAGTCTTCACTTGATAATGTTTTGTGTGTAATTTTATGACTCATAATTTGTTACCATTTAACTTTGTATGCAGGTAGAACAGCTGCACAAAATCTTTAGACTTTGTGGTTCTCCATCTGAAGAATTCTGGAGGAAATCAAAATTACTGCATGCAACAATTTTTAAACCTCAACAGCGTTATAAACGTTCTATGGCTGACATTGTGTAGATAAGGACTTCCAGCCTTCTGCACTAGAACTTTTGGAATGTCTCCTTGCTTTTGAGCCCGAGTGTCGGGGATCAACAACTTCTGCTCTTCAAATTCGGGTAAAACTTATTTCTCCAACCGCGGTCTTACATTGTGTAGATAAGAATCATCTGAAAGCTACTTCAATGCTGGTTGTGTTACTAAAATTATCCAACTTGAGTGCTAATTTTTGGATGTTTATTGCCAACTTAATTACTGGGTATTTGTAGGCTGTGAAACCTTTATTATAATCCAGATCCCATTGGCTCAGGGGCATGACATTGAACTATTGCCTTCATAAATTCTGGAATTCAAGATGTCGAGTATATATATAATTTTGCTCTATGAGAAACTGAGTTGTCTTTATCTTTACTCTCTTGTGCTTGAATGCTTTGTGATCTGCTATTCTTTGAGAGATTATGATGTGTAAAGTGCAGAAAGGTTTAGGTGCTTAGCTAATCAACTTCTTGCGTTGATGGCCCATTCTTATTGTTTCCATTAATATCTAGTTGTATAGTATCAGGCTTCTCAAAATTCTCCGTCAACCATTAGGCATCTGCCTAATATTTATTGCATTTTGTATTGATCTCTACCACGGTCATTTTTCTTTCTTTATGAAAAAGTTATATATTTTGACTTAAAGTTATTATTAAATAATAAGTAAGTACTCATATTTAAAAGATTTTAACAAGAAAACTAACAATAAGTATAAAACTAAATTTTTACTATAAAAATGAGGAATTTTAAAGAATTTAATCAATATATTGTATCGGTATTTTTTTGAAAAAAATTTGTGTCAGCATGTCGAACACGCATCATGTCGGTTCTTCATAGCTTTTATGTGTTGCATATCGATTTCATGAAATTAAAATAAGCGGGCGTTTGGTGGGGATTTAAATTAGATTTTTAGTAGATTGTGATAGAAGTTTTTTAAATGTGTGGTTGAAAAGTTGTGGGATCCATTAAAGAAGTAGTTAATATTGATTGTTTGACTTTAATTTAGATTAAAATTTGACTTTAATCAGAAACAAGCAAGGCCTGAGTATGCCAAAATATTTATTTGCATTCTTGTTTAAACTTTTTGATAGAATTTTTACATTCCATAAGACTGTGCTTGATCAAAACACATTTAGCTAGTTCATTGACATTGAAAAATGATCTGCATGATGAAACCACATATGCACATAATTTTTCAATAAGGCCGAAGTTCACTTTATTGCCATGGAGTTATTGGGGTTGCTAAATTAACACTTCGTGTTCCTCAACACATAATGATATAATCATTAAAGACACTGTTAAGGGATAGAATCTTACATCGAATAAAGATGAAAATATAGATCAATTTATAAAGGGTTTGTTCTACTCCTCTTAATAAGGTTGACATTTTAAGATGGAACCCCAAATCTTAACATGCATAGAATCCCACATCAATAAAGATAAAAATATAGACCAATTTATAAAGGGTTTGTGATACTTCTCTTAATAAGGTTGATCTTTTAAGATGGATTCTCAAATCTTAACATGGTATCAGAGTCCGTTAACCTAGCAATTCAATCCGATTAAAACTCGAAAAAATTGAGCACACAAATTTCAAGATTGGTTTGCTCAAATGAGCCACCATCTTGAGGGCGCATGTTAAGGGATAGAATTCTACATCGAATAAATATGAAAACATAGATCAATTTATAAGAGTTTGGACTACTCCTCTTAATAAGGTTGACATTTTAAGATGAAAATCCAAATTTTAACTTGGTATTAGAGTCCGTTAAACTCCAATAAGCAATTCGATCTGATTAAGACTTAAAAAAATTGAGAACATGAATTTCAAGATTGATTTGTTCAAACGAACCACCATCTTGAGAGTGCATGTTAATGGATAAAATCTCATATCGAATAAAGATGAAAATATAGACTAATTTATAAGAGTTTGGACTACTCCTCTTAATAAAGTTGACATTTTAAGATGGAACCACATGTTAAGAGATAGAATCCCACATTGAATAAAGATGAAAATATAGACCAATTTATAAAGGGTTTAGGTTACTCCTCTTAATAAGATTGACTTTTTTACAAGTGGTTGTGTTTGAATCAAATTTATATGGAGCCATGCTTTACATTTTCACTTTAACTGTCAAAAGATACCATTAAGATGGAGTTTGGCATGGATCAAATTTATGCTTTGTTTTTTGTGCAATATGGATTTTTGTTCTAGCAAATTCACATTCTTCTTCTTTTTCCTTGACTTGTTTTTATAGAAAAAAAAAAAAATTAAATCCAGCTACATGTACATTTTTTTGAAAGCTATATACTTATGAGGTGTCTCTTTTCAGTTTTTCACTACAAAGCCTCTACCTTGTGACTTGTCATCTTTGCCCAAATACCCTCCTAGCAAGAAGTTAGATGCCAAGGTTCAGGATGAGGAGGCAAGAAGGTGCACTTTCAATCTTATCCTCATTATGCAATTATGAGTTCTGATTTTTGGATTTTGTTTGGTAAACTATAATGAAGAACTTTCGGTAGTTTTGTTTGTCAAGATGTAAGTGCTTGTCGTGTAATGAGGCAGCGTTCAGTAGCTTGCATGTTATATCATACTCTACAGGAACCCTTGGAATCTTGGTCATGATGCATATCTTTGTTCTTTTGTTCAAATAAAATGCAAATGCCTATATGTGATCTTCAACAAAATCCCTTGAACTGGTCACTAGGCAAAGAGATGCTAGTGGAAAAAGAGGTGCAGTTGAATAGGGTTATTTAAGTCATTGCACTTTGTTTCTTTTGGTTAGGATTTTTTAGTAATGTCTCTGTATATATACATGTTCAGCAAAGTCTTCAAATGAAATTTTCATTCTTTCAACTGAATAACAGATTTTCCAGTCATCTCTTCTTCTATTCTGGAACTCTCTCATTACAACTTTACATGGTATCAGAGCATAAAGCTTCTCTGCAATGGCGAATTCCAATGTTCAAGCGAAGATCCAATATCGATTTGATCATGTCAATTTATCCATCGAGTCATCAACTGGAAAAGTTGTTGCTGGAAATGTAAAGTCACAGGTTAATCAATTGATGAACAATCCGAGTAATCCTTATTATCTTCACTATGGCGATAACAAAGGGATGCAACTCATCTCAGTTATGCTCACTGAAGAAAATTATGCGACGTGGAGTAGTGCAGCTACTATGGTACTTAGTGTCAAAAACAAGGAAAGATTCATTGATGGATCAATTGTTGAACCGTCACAAGATGATCTTCTTTACTATGCTTGGAGGAGGTACAATCATATGGTTTCCTCTTGGATCATAAATTCCATTCCAAATGAGTTTTATCCCAGTGTTGTGCACAAGGATTCTGCAAGAGAAATCTGGATCAAGCTTTGAGACTGCTATAGTCAAGGTAATGGTCCTCAACTCTATGAACTAAAGAATCATATTACTTCGATCTCGCAGGCAAATAGCCCAGTTAATTCTTACTTCAATCAGTTCAAAGGATTTGGGGAAGAGTTGGATAATTACAGACTAGGTGTTAGCAACACTAATTACAAGTGTGAAGATCAGGTTATGCAGTTTCTCATGGGAACTAGATGAACAATTCACTGGTGTCAGAAGTCAGATCTTCCTAATGGATCTATTACCCTTATTGAATAAAGTTTTTGCACTGATTATACAAGACGAGAGGCAGAAGGAAGTTTCTATTAAGAAACAACAGAATTTTGATGTTGCAGCTTTTGCTAGCATACTAAGCTTCGAGGCAGTGGAATACTAAGCTAATTTTATATATTCTATCACAACACTTTAGGTTGTCAAATATGATTATTCCTCATATAGCAAACAAGATGGCTGCTCATATACTGTGCTTCTCATTTATGTAGATGATATCATAATTTATGGAAATGATTTAGCTTATATTGAGCAGCTCGAAAAGCAGTTGAACGAACAATTTAGGTTAAAAGATTTGGGCATTCTAAAATATTTCCTAGGTCTTGAGGTAGCAAGAAATTCAACATGAATATCTATTTGTCAAAGGAAATATGCTCTAGAGGTTTTAGCAGATGAGTGTTATGTTGGAGTCAAACCAGCATAAAGTCCTTTGCTACACAACTTGAGATTAAGCAAGGATGAAGGAGAAACTATTGCAGACCCAAGTGTGTATCGAAGACTGGTTGGAAGGATCATATACTTGATAATAACAAGACCTGATTTGTCTTATGTTGTGGAAGTATCACCAAAACACTCTCATCTAGATGCAGCCTATCATGTGTTACAATATTTGATAGGTACACCAGGACCAGGGCTTTTGTGATCTTCTTTAACAGCAAGTCTGATTTGCACCTCTAGGGCTTTTGCAATGCAGATTGGGCTACTTGTTCAGATACAAGAAGATCTATCACTGGTTATTGCATATTTCTAGAAAATTCATTGGTATCCTGGAAGTTTAAGAAGCAACACACAATCTCACGATCTTCAGCTGAGGCAGAATATATATCCATAGCACTGCAGTTTGTGAGTTAAGTTGGCCGAAGAACTTACTCACGGATTTAAGTGTTATACATACCAAAGCAACTTTATTGTTTTGAAATATCATTCAGCCATATGCATTGCTAGCAACCCCGTGTTTCATGAGAGAACCAAACACAAAGAAATCGATTACCATCTTGTAAGAGACACGGTTCAAGCAGGAGAAGTGAAACTGTTGTATTTATCTTCACATGAGGGAAGTGGCTGATTTGCTAACCAAGCCATTAGGGGGAGCAAAATTCAGATTGTTATTAAGCAAGATGAGAGTATTATATATACATTTCTCACCTTGAAGGGGAGTATTAAACCATATTTGTATAGGGTTATTTAAGTCATTACACTTTGTTTTTTTTGGTTAGGATTTGTTAGTGGTGTCTCTGTATATATACATGTTCAGCAGAGTCTTAAAATGAAATTTTCATTCTTTCAACTAAATAACAGATTTTCCCACCATTTCTTCTTCTATTCTGAAGCTCTCTCATTACAACTTTATAGAATCCAACATAAAGGGATCCAAAGCAATGTCAGCGCCTAATGCTAATGTTGAATTACATACGTCTATACAGGTAACTTTTGTTTTTATCAACCCTTATTTTATGTTACTACTTTGGCTGTTGTATATCTGCATATTAACTGAGTTCTAATATTCAGAAAAGGAAAGGGCAGACAAATCCCAAAAGCAACAGGGAGAAATACACTCCAGAAGAAGACAACGCTTCTGGTTTCCCAATTGAGCCTTTTAGAGGATCGTTGCATACTGGTCATTTAATGCAAAATGTTGGATCTAGAAATTCTTTAAATATTGTGGATGGAAGGCCTCAAATTGATTTTCAGAAATGCACGGGTTTCATAGCACGACTGTCTAAGTTCTCGAATTCGGTAGCTGCTAATGGATGTTCACAACTTGTTTTAAGCAGAGAGGACAATTCCCATTCACACTGGCAGGAAGACTGTTTGAGTACCGGATATAATCATTTGAATGATGCTGAATTCTCCTACTATTTGCTGGGAAGAAATTCTTACAAGAACGATGGATGGGTACCTCGTAAGGAGACTACAACGGTAAGAAGTTATTTTATTTTGTATTCTCATCTTGTAAGGAACAACCCCCATCCTCGCCCTACCCCATCCCTGGATTTTAATACTAAGATGAGAGAAGAAACATTTTAAGTTACTTATCATCTTGGTTTTGAAGATAGGTTTATACTCCAAAGAAGTCTCGGATCCATTATTCTGGACCATTGTTCCCCGGTGGAAGTATGGAGAAAATGCTTAAAGAGCACGAGAAATAGATTAAAAATGCAGTTAGAAAAGCTCGTATCAACAAGAATAAGATAGAAAGGTTATGGTAACAATGGACAAACAGAATCGCTAATTGAATGTGTGAACAAGGGCAGGTGATTTTTGAGAAGATGCATATGTTGCATTTAAATGTATATTCCTCCTCTTGCCATAGATTTAGCTTAATGGCCTAAATTCCTTGATGCACTATGACAAAACATATGCATCAGTACGGTTGGAGAATCTAAAATTCCATAGGAATATCTTTTGCTGCATCAGGTCTTTGTTTAGAAGTGACAACATTCAATATATGATATATGATTTCAGATGTACAAAAGCTTCAAGGGATTGAGAATAATTGACAAATTCAGAAGATTCATTCAATCATCAACCCAATTCCAAGTCTCTAGCTTTGGGGTGAGCTTTGATTCTTGAACGTATTCTTGTTGAATTTAACTCTGTAAATAGTAGTTTGATGTGAAGGCCTAGCTATCCTTTCTAATCGATAGGAACACGACACTTTAGGGCACCATTTGTAGATGCAAATGGTAGAAATACTACAGTGTTCAATTTTTTGTGCTAAATCTTTTAGAGTCCAGCAGTTTCTATTTGGCATTGTTGTTGACGATATTACACCGGTAATGTTCATATTATATTCATATCAATACGTACCATTTTATACTTATAAAATCGAAACATAATTCGACTTACCAAAATAGTTGAAAAGACGATGTAATGATTTACCGAATTAACATGGATTCATCACTTTCCAATTTTGAATGAAAGTATGTCATTCTTCAATCAAACCTTGCAATATAAACTTATAAATAAGGTTAATAATATTTTGAAATCAGTAATGAGAAAGATAAGGAAAGTAGAAATGCAAGTGATGCGATATGCCAAGATAAGTGTTGAACACTTTGTCCTTAAGATAGATTTGCCCGGCATCGGTGCTAACAGTTTCCAACAACCATCTCTCAAGTTACAACGACCACGCCAAGCCATATGAGCACTCCAAATGGCTTAGACGAACGAACTCGAACATAATTCTCTCTTTTCCAAAATATGATTTTTTTTGCAAAGAAACCACTTTTGATTTAAGAGTTTTATGCAACATAAAATGAAAAGAATGATACGGAATGACATATAAACGTTTAAGGGGTCCTATATATAAAGCATGAAGGGTTGTGGGCGAAAGAACACACCCAAAACTCAACAATTTTCATGAAAGGTTGCAATCCAACATGTTGCTCGCCTATTGCTAGATCATCACTTGAGCGATAAAGCAGAGAATCTGTCGTTCGCTTAGCGCTGGACTGTAGCTTGAGCAACAGTCTTACATGCTGAATTCCAATTTGCTTCAAACTTTGGACCACGACTTCTCATTCATCTGAAATTTATTTTGATATTCCAAATATACCACGACGATCTACTCAACGAGTAGAACAAATTAGTCCATTTACATTTGTAATTGACTATCGGATTAAGTCCGAATATTTGGCCAAAGTTGACACGAAGTCACTTTTCATGGTTTATACTCAAACCAAAATTTCAATCTTAAAACTAAATTCTAACAATTGTTAGATTTGTTACAGATTCATTTTTCCTCATCATTTATTTAATGACTCTCTTAACCAAATCTAAAAGATATAATGTCCCTGACTCTCTCATAGAGTTCACTGGTTAATCACTAACATCATATTTGATATAGAATGCTCAATAGGGCGGGCCGTAAGCTTTTTTCTTTCTTGATACCATACCATTTAGTGCTTATGAAACAAGCTGTTGATGTTCTATATTCTTCTCCAGATGTTGAGGTTTATGTTCTTAGTTGATGGTTGAAAAACTGAGGAATATAAAACCTTTTCAACTTTCAAATTTTCCATGATATAGGAAGTGTACTGAAATGTGAAAACATGGAAGTTGAGAACAATTTTATGATCCTCAACTAAAGTACCAATGTACCAAACATTCATATGAAAGAATTTAAGAGATTTTTTTTTCTGAAATTTGCGGTTAAAGAAATAATTTATCTATTAGTAATGTTATAAAAAATAAAATAATATTTATGCTTAATCTTCTTTTATCAGTGATACTGACGACTTTTGCTAGGAATTGAAATATTACTGATGGTTTATGACATCGTCAACAACGGTCATTGATAATCATTGACGGATGTGTGTTGGTGATCTTCGATAGAACTTGCTTCCAATAATTCCATATAAATCATCGACATAATAATTTATGTCAATGATTATTTTCTCTATTATTATTATTGTTTTATTATTATTATTATTATTATAAAAAATGTCATCAACAATTTTCACTAAGGTCTTCAAATTGCTTAAACCGTCTATGATCGCAATATAAAACTGTGACTTGTATCAAGATCAACTTTAAAGTATGCGATCGAGTTTAAATGTTATTCTCAATTTTTTCATGGTAGATAAAGTTTATATTTAATCGTTGATATACAAGGTCAAACATGGGATTATATGTGAGAACATTACATGAACTTTACTCCATATGCCAAAATCATACATGAAATTAGCTTTGTATTAAAATCATACATGAATTCACAAATTTGTATCACATCTATACATTGATTAACTTCCACCAGTCAAACTAATGGAATAATTTACGTGACACAGTGCCGCTGTGGCAATGACATGGCAGACACTTGTCAAGTCAAGTACGCGAATAATACATGAATGTTATCCATTCTATCAAAATCATACATTAACTCAGATTTGTGTTTACATGAATGAAAAAGTTTGTATTTCATGCAAACATTGATTAGCTTTAACTGTCAAAATTAATGGAAAAAATCATGTGATAAATGGAATGCCTATGAGGAAATAGTGTGACGGTTATTTTATATTACCAAACCACGTTATTTTAATCTTCTGTTTTAGTTAAAACTCTACTTTTGTAATATATTTTGTTATTTTTAGAGTTTAATTCCATTTTTACTATGGTTTTATGGATTCCATATAAATAGGATTATTATTTTCATTGTACAACACACAATTATTGAAAGATTAATTGTAAGACATTATTGCTTTCTTCTTGTTCTTCATCCCATTAATTTTGAAATTATCAAGATTATTTCTTGTGACGTTCAAACAAATCGAGTGAAATTCTTCCGTCGGGGGGTGTTTTTTTCGCCCATTCAAGTCTTGTAATCACATGGTCAACATATTGTAGGCGATGTGTTGGTTCATTGGTTCAATATTTTTGAATCAAACTTAATTGATTCTTGGCTTTCTTAGGGTTGAATCAATCTTGTGTGAATTTCGTAGCTACCATTGCTACCTGAGTTCGCATCAGTTAGTATTAGAGTATGACTCCAAAAATCAAGGTTATATCTTTTTTTTTCTTTTTTTTGAGTCTTTTGATTTTCATTTTTCGTGTTCTTCGCGTCTTCATTTTTTAGTCTCCAATCCATAAAATACATAATAAAAAATATTTAAAAAACTTGTTTGTGTGGTTATCTAGCATCCAAATCAGTTTCTATTTCTTATGTTGGTATCTAATTGACTTTTTGAGCAAAAAAAAATCGAAAATTAGGAAAATTGCCAGTAGCATGCAATTTCATTTTTTTTTTTTGAGTAAAAAAAATTCCAAATTCAAAAGTGTTCAATTCAAACTCAAACACCTTCTTAAATTTTTCCTTACTGTTCCATTTAAAGTGTCAATTCCTACTTCATGAGTCATTTTAGAATCAATTTTTCTTACTCAAATATTTGTTTGAAACTCTACAAGAATTGAATTGTGATTGAGATCGAATTAGTTCTATGAAACACTTGCAAGAAAGTATTGAATGGAAAAAGACAAGAGTGGTGTACTAATAGAGAAAAAAGCAAATTTGAGTGATAAACAATTGTATACACGCAAGGCAAATATTAAATTAGATTTAGGATGTCGGATAGAGACGATTCTACTTCAAGCAGGAATAATAATTTGGTCAACAGGTCGATGAGGTAATATGACGGTTCAAAAGGTTGTTTGAGGATGAGAAAGACAGATTGATAGGCAAGACACATTACTTATTAATTTACACAGGGAACAACCTAGAGAAATTCCGGACACAAGAAGGCAAGGAAGGCGGGATCATATAACGGATTGCTAGTGAATGTGAAGGGATTAGTGACATTAATGAGTGATGAGAACCACGAGCAACGAACACTACGCAACCTACAATGAGATTGAAGATCCCAATAAAGTCTAAAAGATAATCCTGATTTTTTAGTTTGAACTAAGAATTAAATTAATCAAATAACAAATCAAAAATGGTGTTTGAAAGACCTCTTGATTACACAATATATTGATCCGCACTCAACGTTGAACAGTAGTAGAATCCTCTTGATAAGTTCAGATTGTTCTAAGAA
>CAIGRO010210955.1:0-10024 GCA_903798355.1 Fraxinus baroniana | reverse complement strand
GTACATTGTTTATAAATTGACCAAGTCTAGGCATATCGATTTACTTTGGAATGGCAAGCCCAAATCGGAAGAAACTAGCCCAACTTATGTCTTTGCATGGTCGACCACCGAGCATTGTCGAGCTTATTGTAAATATTGGGTGCTGAATTCTTGAGCCCATTTACTTGGCTTGGCCCAGTTCGTAGAAACCTCCAGAATCTGTCTATTGTTTTTATCAACAAGAATTTATGGATGAACGACAAGTGGATCAATGCTGATCGTTGGATCTGGACTGTTGGCTATCTTACTTAAATAGAATCGAAAGATCTTTGGGATCTCAGATCTTGACTCTTGAAACCTTGGTGTCTTCTCTCTCGACTGCGCGATATTCTTTGTGATTTTAATCAGTAAACATTTGTGAGATTTCTAAGTGATTCTCATATATTAGTTAGGGAAAGTGTGAGTGAATCTCTTAGTGAGATTATACTGCAGTTTTGAGGGGTTTTAGTCTGTGTTGTTGAGTTCGAACATTATTGGTTGTTCTGTAACTCTTCTTGCCTGATTATTGGGTTGTTTCTAGTGGATTCGAGCTATATCCTAACGGATGCTCAACGGGGGATTAAGCGTTGGATGTGGTAGCCGAACCTCCGGGGCCTTTGGCCAAGAATTCTCTGTGTTCTTTAAATTTCTGCACTTACTTTATTGTCTTGATTGTATGGTCGATTCACATATAAATCGTTCTATCTGGGACCAACAGTGGTATCAGAGCCTTTTTTTCAAAAAAAAAAAAAAATTTGTGCGAATTGTTTTGTGACTCTTCCAGTTCTTTAAAAAAACATTTGGATCTAATATCTCTCTGTCATCTTACAGTGTTGTGATAAAGTCTTCTCGTTTGGAATCTTGTGGTGTATTATGGTAACTGGTGATTACTAACACGATTCTTGCAGTTCTGGTAACTCTTTCTTTGACCATTGTTTTAGTACCTTCCTTAAATCCGTAATACTAGTTGAGGGATTGCCTTAAACCCCATTGATTTACCTTTGTCTAGGGTTCCCTATGAGACCCCTAGAATCTGAGGGAGTCAGGGTACGGTGTTAAGAAATCCTCCTTTTGGATCTTGATTAATCTGCTTCGTATATACTTAGTCTATATTCAGTTTGGTAATTTCTTGAATTGGATAATCATGTATCCTTACTTAGCTACTGTGAATCTTGATCAGTATAGTAATCTGCATTTGTGTATATATTTTTGTGTATATCCTGAAATTGAGTAATTGCTGCTTACTGTGTGTAAACACTCTGGCTTTGTGTTTTTCATAGGAAACGTGTTATAATTACTAATGTGCTGAAATTTGAAACATTATGTCCTTCCTTATTTGTCCTATTTGTTAAACACAATAAGACACATCTGCACAGTATGTCCACTAAAATTGATGTTCAACACTGGGATGGCAAAGGAAATTTTAATGTCTGGAGCCAGAAAATGAAAGCCTTGTTAATGACTCTTAAATGTGCTAAAGCACTTGATGAATCTTGGCCTAAAAATTTATCTGATGCTAGGAAGAGTGAACAAGATGAATTGGCTTGGAGTACTCTGTTTCTTCACTTATCTGACTCTATTATTAGAAAGATAGGAGAAATAGCTACTGCTGCAAAGCTATGGACAGCTCTGCAGAAACAGTATGTTACCAAATCCTTGCCCAATAAGTGTTTTCTTTGGAAACAGTACTTCGGTCATAAGTTTGACCCTAATGCTGACCTAGAGGAAAACATAGATAGGTTTAATAAGATTACACATGATCTTATTTAATTGTGGGGAAAAATTTCTGATGATCAGCAAGTAGTCTGTCTACTTAATGCTCTTAGTGACAGATATAAGGATGTCAAGAATGCCTTAGAATATGGCGGAGTGACCTGACTGTTGACATAATACACAGTTCTCTAAGAAACAGAGATTTAGAACTCAAGTCTGAACACAAAGAGGCCCTTCATATAGAGAATGTCTTATCTAATCATAAATCCTCCACAAAAGGCCTGAGTAATTTCACTCAAGCCAACTTCAACAAAAATAAAAATTTCCAAAAGAAGAAATGGGGGGATAGTAATGAGGGAAAAGATAAGAAGGTGTATAATGGAAAGAATAAAAACAGAAAGTGTTACTACTGTGGGAAAGCTTGTCACTAAATAAAAGAATGTTTTAAGAAAGCTAATGACATGGGAAAGGGAATTAATCATGAAAATGGAACCTCAGCTATTGCTGCTTCTTATAAGGAAGACAATGCTGATATTGGAGTTGCCTATGTTTCTTCTGTGGAAAAATCTGATCAGAACTGGGTTCTGGACTCAGGCTGCTCCTTCCATATGAGTCCTAATGTCAATTGGTTCTTTGATTTTACATATCTTAGTGATGGTTGTGTAAGACTTGGGAACAAAGAATCCTGCCCTATGAAAGGTATTGGCAATATTGTTTTAAAAATGGAAAATGGTCAGATTTTGAGGTTAAATCACATTAGATATGTGCCTGCACTTAGAAGAAACCTCATTTCTTTGGGAGTTTTAGATGATGAGAAATATCATATTGAAATAAACAATGGGTTAACAAACATTGTCAGGACACACAAGTTCATTGTCAGTTCTCCCAAAATAAATGGGATTTATACCATAAAACCTGAATCTGTCCTTATGAGTAACTCTGTGAACTTAGTGACACAGATGGATAAATCAGAATTGTGGAATAAAAGATTAGGTCATATAAGTGAAAAAGGTTTGAAGTATCTTTCAAAGGCTGGTGCATTTGGAAGTTATTGTGTTCAGAAATTAACTTTCTGTAAACACTGTATAATGGGAAAACAGAACAGATTACCTTTTAAATCTGGTTTACACAAGTCATAGAATATCCTTGATTACATACATAGTGACCTTTGGGGTCCTGCTCCTACTTCTACAGCCTCAGGTTTGAGATATTATCTACTTACCATTGATGATTTTTCTAGAAAAGTCTGGATCTTCTTATTGAAATCAAAATCAGATACCTTTCTTATTTTTAAGGACTGGAAAACTTTGATAGAAAATCAGACAGGTAGAAAAATCAAAATTCTAAGGACTGACAATGGCTTAGAATTCTGCAATGCTGAATTTGATAATTACTATAGCAATCAAGGTATTCTAAGACATAGGACTGTGACTTATACTCCCCAACAAAATGGGATTGCTGAAAGGATGAACATAACACTTTTTGAAAGAACTAGATGTATGCTGACTAGTTCAGGTCTGCCAAAAATATTTTGGGGTGAAGCAGTGAAAACTGCCTCCTATTTGATCAATAGGTGCCCATCAAGTTCTTTAGATTACAAAATCCTTAAACAAGTTTAGTCAGGTTCTGTACCTGATTATACTCATCTAAAAACCTTTGGATGTGCAGCATATGCTCATCACACTGAGTCCAAACTTGACCCCATGTCTCAGAAATGTGTCTTCCTTAGATATGGTGAAGGAATAAAATGATACAGACTATGGGTTAAAGAATTAAGGGGGTATAGAGTGATTATTAGCATATCAGTTGTGTTTAATGAAGATGTTTCCCATGTCTTAGTGACAATTCTGTAGAAAGGATCACTAAAAGGGATTTTGCTACCACTGAAATTGATTTTAGAAACCAAGATGATTATGTGCAGACACAAATTGAGGTGGAGACACCTCAGATTGAACCTCGGTTAATTACTGATGATGATGTTTCTGATGATAATCAAATAACTGAACCTGCACATAATTTACAAAATTATCAATTAACTAGAGATAGAGAAAGAAGGCAAATTAGACCTTCTTCTAGATTTCAATCTGCTGACTGTGTGTGTTCAGACTGAATCTGATCCTCTTATGATTGAACCTGAATCCTATGAAGAGGCAGTTGCCTCTCAAGAATCTTCTAAATGGGTTGAAGCCATGAAAGAAGAGATAAGTTCTCTTCACAAGAATGAAACCTGGAGCTTAGTAGAGAAACCCAAGGATTGCAAATTGATTGACTGTAAGTGGGTCTACAAAATTAAAGAGGGTGAATTTAAATCAAATGATAGAAGATACAAAGCTAGATTGGTAGCTAAGGGTTTCACACAAAGAGAAGGTGAATTTTTTTCACCTGTGCTTAAATATACCTCCATTAGAATATTACTTGCCTTAGTTGCACAATTTGATTTGGAATTGGAGTAACTTGATGTGAAAACTGCTTTCTTGTATGGTTTTTTGGATGGAACTATATATATGGCTCAACCTCAAGGTTTTCAGGTAAAAAGTAAAGAACACTTGGTATGTTTCTTGAATAAGTCCTTGTATGGCCTAAAGTAAGACCCAAGGCAATGGTATAAAATGTTTGACACTTTTATACAAGGTTTGAAGTTTAGAAAATCTGAATATGATCCCTGTTTTTATTTCAGAAATGATGGAAAATTTGAATCATTATACCTGTTATTGTATGTTGATGATATTCTATTAGCTGGTCATAACTCTGTTAATATAAAGCAAAAATTGAAACTTGGGTTTGAAATGAAAGATCTAGGACCTGCTAGAAAAATACTTGGTATGGAAATAAAAAGGGATAGACTTAATGGTATTTTGTTCTTAACTCAGAATGCTTACATTAAAAAGGTAGTTAAGAGATTTTCTTTACATGATGCAAAGCCTGTTAGTTTACCTCTGTCTGGCAATGTGAAACTTTCTATTGATCACTCACCTAAAACTGAAAATGAAAGAAATAGAATGTTAAATATTCCATATGCAAATGATGTTGGGTCTGTCAATATGATATGGTGTGTTCTAGGCCTGATATTGCTTTTGTTGTGAGTGTCCTTAGTAAGTTTATGAGTAACCCTGGTGAGCTTCACTGGGAAGCTATGAAAAATCTGATTAGATACCTTAAATGAACCAAAAATCTAAGATTAATGTTTAAAACTGATAAAACTGAACTTAGATTGACGGGTTATGTTGATTCAGACTTAGTTGGAAACATAGATAACAGGAAATCCACCTATGCATACTTTTATGTATTAAATAATACTTGCATTAGTTGAAAGTCACAACTTCATAAACTTGTTGCTTTATCATCCACCGAGGCTGAATACATTGCTGCCACTGAGACAGCAAAGAAGGTTTGTGGCTGATGGGATTATTAAATGAACTGCAACTTGTAGAAAATCAGGTGGATGAGCTATGTTCTGATAACCAAAGTGCTATTTTCTTGAGTAGAAATCCAGTTTTTCATGATAGATCTAAGCACAAAGATGTTAAGTTTCATTTCATAAGAGATATAGTTGAAAAAGGTAATATAAAACTGGTTAAAATTCTAACAAAAGTAAATCCTGCTGATGCAAGTACAAAGGTAATACCTATTGAAAGAATTTTTGGACTCTTTAAGATTATTAAATCTTGAAGCCTTCTAACTTTGTGTTTTTCTTTTAAAGGTAATAAGAGCAAATGAAGTTGAGTATACTTGAATCCATTTTAGAACAGTTTTCAAAATTCAGCAAGGTGGAGATTGTAAATATTGGGTGCTGAATTCTTGAGCCCATTTACTTGGCTTGGCCCAGTTCGCAGAAACCTCCACAATCTGTCTATTGTTTTTATCAACAAGAATTTATGGATGAACGACAAGTGGATCAATGCTGATCGTTGGATCTGGACTGTTGGCTATCTCACTTAAATGGAATCGAAAGATCTTTGGGATCTCAAATCTGGACTCTTGAAACCCTAGTGTCTTCTCTCTCGACTGCGCGATATTCTTTGTGATTTTAATCTGTAAACATTTATGAAATTTCTGAGTGATTCTCATATATTAGTTAGAGAAAGTGTGAGTGAATCTCTTAGTGGAATTATACTGCAGTTTTGAGGGGTTTTAGTTTTATACTGTAGTTTTGAGGGGTTTTAGTATGTGTTGCTGAGTTCGAACATTATTAGTTGTTCTGTAACTCTTCTTGCCTGATTATTGGGTTGTTTCTAGTGGATTCGAGCTATATCCTAACGGATGCTCAACAGGGGATTAGGCATTGGATGTAGTCGCCGAACCTTCGGGGCCTTTGGCCAAAAATTCTCTGTGTTCTTTAAATTTCCGCACTTACTTTATTGTCTTGATTGTATGGTCGATTCACATATAAATCGCTCTATCTGGCACCAACACTTAATTTGCACAATATCAACATACTCAGATGCGAACTTATTTGCACTATAGGTTATAAGTAGAAGTAACTGAGAATAAAAGCTGGAAAGAAGGAATTGCAAAAAGCAACATTTCGAATTAACAGCACAAAAATTCATCTTTTGAAGATCTGTTATACAAGAAACATCCAGAATTGAAAATGCAATCTTCATCAGCATCGAATGAACGACCTTTTGGCCCTTTTTCTAGTAAGCATCAACCCTTTCGATATACAAAATGCAAATATAAAGATCTGTCGAATGACATTTTCCTCCAGGCAACCACAATTAAGATTGTACCAACAATTTGTAGATTACATACTAACCAGTTCTTTTATAAGCTAATAATTCAACAAACTGGAACTGAGAACCTTATTCCGGGTCAGGTGAGCCACCAGGAACCAGCTGGATTGGAGACATAAAAAGAAAAATCAATCTTTGTAGAGCTTCAAATTTTAGATGGCGTATGGACAGATAAGAATAAAGAAACAAAGAAGAGTAATATATGGCGCATTTGTCAATAGCTATGCTAGACTTACAATGGCAATATTGTTTCCGTTGAGCAAGATTTGATCAAGCTTCGTTATTCTCCGCCCTTCTGAAGTGATCTCACTGGAATAATAAGTATGTTACACATGAGAGTATGTGATGTTGAAACACGTAAAAGCAATATTAGCAACATAGTAAGAAAGATGTAACTTCTAAAACATGCAGTAGAAGCAACAATTTTTCCATGGAAGTTGGAACCATCGACATTAAGGCTCGTTAGGTTAAAATTACAATTTTAATAAAAATCATTTTCATATTCGCATAATTCAGACAATTTCCTACTTAAGCAGAGTAGCAGAAATAAAAATCAGATATTGGGATAAAATCAAATGTTGTCTAGAGTATAAACTATTAAAACAGTATGGTTCCTTCAAATTAAAATGGTATTCTTTCAAATTCACGTGCTTGCACTGGCCTGCCACCATAGATTGTGCAGGGAAGGTAAAGACAGTATCTGAATAACAAACAAAGCAGATCAGAAAATCAATGTCTAGTGAATTCATGAATGACCAATAAAACGGCACATTTCAATCATTTAAACGCTCTAACAAGAAACAAGAACTAACATTCACTTAATCGAATCGACTAGTAAAAACACCAAATATAGATTCAAAACAGAACCAAAACCCAGTTTCACATGTTCAAATTAAAATGTTTAGATGTAATCCTAAAGTGAGCCCCAAACCAAGTTTTGAGGCTAGGAAAGGATGTACATTGAGGCAATCACATGAATCTGAAAGTGGGGAAGCTTATGGATTGTATGGTAATGAGTATGGTGTACCACTAGACATTATTACGAATGAGATAATAAAGTTAAATTCTTATCCATTTTAATTTCTAGTCCCGTTTACTATTGAATACCAAACATGTCCTGAGACTAGCATAATATGCAGCATCAATCAGCCTCAATTACCCTTCAATATTTAGCCCTCGTTTGATCCCCATTTTTTTCAAAATATATTTTTCTCTCTACTTTTCAATTACACACTTTTCAATAAAATAATATTACACACAACCCAAAAACTTTTCCTTCATTTTTCACCACACATTCTCCATCAATCTACTAGTGCAAACTGCATTCTTCACCAAAAAAATTGGGGCTCAAATAGGCCCTTAGAATGATTGTTTTGGTATTTTTGCAACTTTCGGAGAAATTTTTTAAGGTTAAGCTCCAGAAATACAACCTGAGTTAGAAACCGGTATACAAATTGACGAAACATAAAAAATGGAATAATAAGGTGTAAAATAATGCTCCAGAATCACAATAGAACCCGAGTTGGAAAGAAACTAATGTTGCATCAAAAATGGAATAAAAAGTTTTCCTTGCAAACAATCAAAGGGTTTTAGCCTATTAACCATATGAATAGCTGCTTTGTGTACAGTTAATATAGCATTCTTAAGATATGTATATAACAGATAAATATCTGCCTGAATTGGATAATTAAACAAAACCATATCTAATACCTGTCATGGTTCCCATGGGGCTTATGGGGGCCTAATCCCACATCGAAAGTTTAGGCTGAAGATGTGGGCTTTATAACCCTTTGGGTACCCTCCCCTTAATAGCTAGCTTTTGAGGGTGGGTTCTACCCAAGGGGTTGTGACATTGATATCAGAACAGGCACCACGAATGGTGATGCCGACATTGCAGTTTTCGTCCGAGACTAGTCAACGGCTAGTGCACAGCCATGTCTTCCGGCTCAGGAAAAGCTTAGGGTGTATGGGCACCTATTCGACGTGGACGTCGAGTCGGAAGCGTGGTGGTTTGTCATGGTTCCCATTGGGCTTATGAGGGCCTAATCCCACATCGGAAGTTTAGGCTGAAGATGTAGGCTTTATAACCCTTTGGGCACCTTCCCCTAAATAGCTAGCTTTCGATGGTTTGTCATGGTTCTCATGGGGCTTATGGGGGCCTAATCCCACATCGAAAGTTTAGGCTGAAGATGTGGGCTTTATAACCCTTTGGGCACCCTCCCCTAAATAGCTAGCTTTCGAGAGTGAGTTCTACCCAATCGGTTGTGACAATACCTTTTTAAAGAAAGACCAAAGATCTAGAGCAACCAGTTCCTTACATTTCATCTAGGCCAAAAATAAAATAATAATAACAAAAAAATGGGAAATTAAATTGCAAAATGAAGATTCCATTCAACAAGCTTACACCCCCGCCCCAACCCCTGCAAACAAAAATAAGCACTTCTTTAGAATTAATGACGTACTATTCGGTGACATCTTCAAGGACCATGTTAACATAAACATCGAAACCTCTGAGTGTGCCAACCAGCTCTTTGTCGCCCTTCATTATGACCCAGATTTTTGACCCTATGCAACGATCAATCAGCTCTGCATAAAAGGAACACACAGAATAAATAAAAATAAATTACTGATATCTCGAATAATTAACTTAAAAGGTGAAAATATTGAGAACCCATTAAGGGAAGACATAGATTGAATGTTATAGAAAAGTAATTACCAGACGGGAGAAGCTGTGATGGATTATTCGACGACATGGAGAGGGATTTCAAAGAGTGGGAGGGAGAGGGTTTTACTAGTGTTCAATGGCATTGGGACATTAGCGAGAATGCAAAAATGAGAAATTTTAGCTGGAGTCCTAACTTTGAACCTTTCGATAATGGGTCCCTAACCTTCGTATTTTTGGCACTTTGGGACTCTAAGAGCACTTTGTCACAATGTCACGTAAATAAAAATAGATAATAGTTAAAAAAAAAAAAAAAGATCTCAAAAATTATATTCATATGTAAATTTAGATGATTTTGTTTTTATTTTAAATAATTAAAATTTTATTTTGTATATTGGTTTCAATTTTAGAAAGAAATTTGGTACACTCCGTCACCGATTTATGTACACCCAATATTAAAACATAACTTAGATGATGGTTTGGTTCGGTGGGTGGTGTGTGTTAAAAGCTTATAAGTCTTTCTTCTTTGGTACATGTTGGGCCAAGTTAATCCACTCAATATCGAGTAGACTTTTGAGAGTTGTAGAGATAGCGGATAATGAAATGAATTATGCATACCGAATTACAGAAAAAGAAAATCGCGATATAGTTACAAAGTCATGCCTTGTTCTGTGATTGGATTGTCTTTATCTTTAATGTATCCTCTCCCAAAAATAGAGGGCTAGGACTAAGGTTGGATAAAAATCGTGCCATTAGTGTCTTAATTCAGAGTATTTTAGGCTTTATTTTATATGGTGTAAAACGGTTTTATATTCTTTTTGTAATTATATATTGAAAGTTAATTAAAAATTAAAGGGTAATTGGCGCAAAACTTCCCTACGTTTGATTTTTTGACGCA
>CAIGRO010210903.1:0-11381 GCA_903798355.1 Fraxinus baroniana | reverse complement strand
GGTCGAAGTATTGCATTCTCCATCCGCCCGATCAATGTCAAATCTCCTTCATCATATTTTACTTCTAAAGCTTCCAAATCAGTGACAATTTTTTTATTACAGTCATGCGATCTTCTAATGATTCTCATTCTGCCATTCGATGAGAGTATAAACGTTGTTTGAGATACAACTTGCTTGTCAGACTTTTAGTCATGTACAATTGCTCCAACTTCAACCATAAAGCAGATGTTGAACCTTCCTTCAAAATGTCCTGAAGAATGGTATTCTATAGATGAAGATAAATGTGAGAAACTGCCTTCTTATCCTTTCATAATTTGTCATCCTCGATCAAAGTTGTCGACATCTTGTCAATTCTCAGCAACAGATAATCTAAATCCAATTGTGCAAGTACTGGACGCATCTTAACCTGCCATAGAGAAAATCTAATGTTCTGATCCAAAAGCTGAATGTCATACTTCATGGAAGCCATCACGAACAAATCAAATCCTGTGCTCTTGCAGAACTACTGAACCTAGGCTCTGATACCACTTATTGTGTTAATTATACCCAAAATCTCTGATACCAATTGTTGAGAATTCAAGGATCATGTATAGCTCGATACCACTTAATATGAAACCAACCACCAGATTGAGATGTTAAGATTATATAACACAATAATGAAGTATTTGATCACAAGTAAAAGAATAATAAAGAAGACAGAAAATATGGTCGAGGAATTAGGAGATTTTATTGCACCGATAATAATGGAGAAATATACAATTGTTCCTAAAAGCTATTAATCTCTTTTCTCACACTATAAAATTGTATAGCAGAGTGTAATATTCATATGGTACATGTAGGGGATGTCTAAACCCTCATAGTAGAGTTGTTGATGAAATAAGATTCTAAAAAATTGAGTCCAAAATAAATTTCAATTCTCAATGGGCTTACAAAATAGAACTTCAACTTGACATATGACTTCAAGAACATTCCAAACTGATTTTTTCTTGACGTACACTTCAATAAGAATTGGAATTAAAAGTGGGCTATTCCCTAGATTCTTACCAAAATCAAGATTAGAGCGCATGTCCATTAAGAGTGTTACCCGCTATAAACTAGAGCCTAAATTGATACTGTGTGTGGAACAATTGAAGTTTGGTCAAAGGGACTTAATTCAAGGCCTAGCCCATTATGACTCTCACAAATAGAAATTATTATCATTAAGTGAGATTCAAGTCCAAAAGATACTTACACCTATTGCACAGTATAATGTTGCCACTATATTATATATATTTATATATTTTGAAAGATTAAAATTTGTGGGAGATTGTTGTAACATAAATAAGCTTTAACTTTCAAAATTTAGCCCCTGTTTGACACCAATTGATTTTTCATTCCCATTTTCATTTTCATTCTCATTTTTCATTTCAACCACACATTCTCCTAATAAAATAATATTACACATAAATCAAAAAAATTTAATCACTTTTTCACCACACATTCTTACATCAATCACTATTTCAAAATTTATCTACTCCTAAAAATGGGTTTCAAACAGGGGCTTAATCCAATTTTAATTTTGCAGTTAAAACCAATAATATTAGTGTGTAACTTACTATTTAATTGAATTAAATCTCATTATTGTGGAGGTTGTTTTAAATCTATAAAAGGTATGAGAATTTTCATTGTTTACTACAATATTAATATACAACTTGAGTTACAACAAAAATCTTCCTTTTTTATATACTATATTTCTATAGTTTTGACAACTCGATAAATGTTTGTTATTTATCTCCCTAGGGTCGTGTCTATAGAAGGAGAATCGGCTGTGAGCCACATGAATTTTATCTTGGAGTTGGACAGTGCTGAAAATACCCGTACGAAGGGGAGGTAACACGACTTTAGAATATGTGTCATTGACGTGACTCCCTAAGGCTTGTTTTTCCTAACTCTCTAATTATGTCTTATGATTATATTATTGTTGAACTATAATGTTTATGCTATTTTAATTTGTTATGTTAATATATAATCTGCAAATGAATCACCCATTTTTTCCACGCTATTGTACGTTATACAAGAGAACTTGCATGAAAAAATTGTCTTGTTTGTTTCACGATTGACCTTATTTATGTTTTATTGTGATATAGACTGAAAATTAATGAAGTAGAGAAAAACTCCGTTTAAGATATTTTGAAGATGTAATTAAAAAAAATAAAAATCAAAACGCACTCATATCATATCAGAGTTGAACATACATCAAAATCGTAAATACTTTCGTACGTGGAATAATAGTTGATGTTCAGAAATGATAGGTCAGGGAACACAATCAATAATATGTTGATATCTTTTATTTTATGCCTTGTAGAATTTCATGATTTTGATGATTTAGGCACGGTGAATGTAGCAGATATAAAGTTATTCCCTTTGGTGGTAAGGACACAGAGCATATAGCTAGCTAGCTTACTTGGTCAACTTTGCCTGTTTATGCCCATTGATTTAGCATTCTTCGAAACATGAACATAATTGGGCGTTCAATTCAAGCAAATGTCTTGGCCATTGATTATTATCATATTAGTAATTATTTCAGAACAAGTACAATAAATTTATATTCTTAAATTCATTTTTTAATAAGAAAAAAAGAAAAGAAAAATAGAGAGATATATACGGATATAACCCCTTAATCAAATGTATGACATGTGAGTTTTTTTATAATTGGATACATGCATGGATGGAGTTAGGGAGGACACAAAAAATTAGTGAAAATTACAGGGAGTTATATATTTGAAGATTGCATTTCAAAAATTATGTTTAAAGTTTGTTTATACAAAAATCATGTGATAATTCAATTTTTAATATTATGAAAAAATTATAAAATTCAATATATTTACATACCCCACCCCACTAAACACATACACCCCACCCAATAATTCATTTGCAATCCATCATCCTCGTAGTTGCTTCATTCACACCTGGCAACTCTTCACAATGCACCTACTCCCGCAACTCTTCATGGAGCACCCACTCCGGCGGCACAATGGTGCTCCTTCATGGTAGACATTCAGCGTCGCGTGTCACGTGTCATAATACATAGGTAACATGTTTCAAATTTAAGAGAATTGGTCACATGTCATTGGATCAATATCACATATAACAATGATTCTTTTTAATTTCTATTACATCAACTCACAGTTTACACGCCAATGGATCTTTTCAATTGTAGTCACGATAACTCATGATTGAATGTTCAACACTGTTTCGCCACTTCAAAAATAGGAAGATCCACCAATAATACAATGTTATCCATTACCAATTGTGATTGCAAAAGCCATCGAATGTACTTTGGGATGATCACCATGCTCAATTCGCTACTTCTATAATTACCTCAATTTGTGACAGTTTGCCTTCAAATAATGGGATCTATTGTGACGATAACTTTCAATGTGTGACTCGGTAATCTGATAATTTTCAAACAATTAGATTTTAGAAGTGTTAATTAAGAACATTTTCTTCGGAGAGATCTCTGTAGCTTTTCTATTTTGTTCAGTCTTCACGATTTATTACGATTTGTTCATTTGGAGAGTCCTGTTTGGAATGGTAACTAAATGCTTGATTTTAGGATGTTTATTTACTAGAGTTTAATTTATATATTTAGTTATTTACTATATATATAATACATATTCTTTACCACCTGAGTTTTGAACTTTTAAAGTTTATTTCGTAAAAATGAAACGGTGTATAGCAAACCCCTTATATATTTATTGTTCCCAAAATTTTATAATGGATTGATATATAAAACACATTCATAATTTATTTATTTTTCACTAAAAAAACAGTGGGCCTGGGGCAAGCCTGAGCTGCCCCTGAGTATCTGTATGACTTGAATGCAAGATCGAAATGTTTCAATGCTTAATTACTATATTGATACAACTATCAAACAATTTAAGTTGTTAGAAAAACGAGAAGCTTATTTGCTTCTATCCATATGTTGAGAATCAAATGTTTTGTTTTGTTCCTTTCCATTGTGCTTGTGTTTTCTCCTGCCGTTATCTATCAAGATTCTTGTAATGATTGTTACACATAAAACAAGCCTTGTTATTTTAATAAGCATAGGAAATTTCCATCAGAAAACCATTAGAGAGTGGGGAAAGGGGACATAAAAAGTACTGAAGGGAAATTATGCCCATTTGGCCAGGAAAGACATACATCCAGCACCTAGTAGAAGTGAAATATGTGCTCCCAGCTGCAGTCTAATGTTGTTCTGCATCCTAGGATTCATAAAATCTGCTGCTAATAGATCAACAAGTGCCATATAAATCAGTATCCCGGATGACGCAGAATTCAAAATCCCTTCAACAATAAGAGCAGTAGGGCTATTTTCTTTGTACACATTTGATATCCCGATTCCAATCGCGATCCCAACTGGGGTGGTGAAGGAGAAAAAGAGTGTCATAACTGCTGTCGTTAGGGACTTGAATTTGGCCTAGTCGCACAAAATTAACAATTTAGAGAAAGAAAAGAAGGTGGGGAGACTCAGAATAACTTTCTTGCTACCATTGGGAATAAATGATAGAAACATAAATATGAACCACAAATTGGTATATGATGAAAACATTATGACAACATTTGTAACTTTGTTGATTCCTAAAATTTAGTATAAATTTGCTTGAGAGAAATACCTGAGAGATGCAACCACCAAGTCCCATACCTTCAAAGAACTGATGGCATGATAGAGCTGCCAATAGAGTCTTTACTGTGTCAGGGCTATCTGAAGCCCCCAATGAAATTCCAATTACCACTGAGTGCACCACAATTCCCAATTCCAAAACCTACCCAAAACAATTTGAAATCGTGCTCAATATTGATCACCTCATCTAAAAGTTTAAACAACTGATCTAGAACTTACTTGTGATATTATGCGCTGCCGGACAAGATCAAGAAACCCAGTTTCATTATCAGGGATTGCAGCTCCATGAGCATGACCGTGTGTGGAGTGAGTGTGTACATGAACATGTCCAGCATGTTCATCGCTAGCCTCTTCATCCACGTTCACCTGTTTAATCTTGTCGAAGTGCATCTTCTTGTAGAAACTTGTTGCAATTGTGTCCACCATGAGTGTCCCAATTGAAGCCACCATCGCGACGAATCCTGCGAAGGGAAATTTTCCCCATGGATTCTGGCTAAGGCAAGGAGATGTCAATGTCTCGAATGCTTCAGGAAGGATGTGAATGAACCCGGTTGCTAAAATCACTCCAGCGGCAAATGCTTTGATCATGAAGAATATGTCATTCTCGGGGCGTAGAGCTTCAATTTTTCTGCCAAGAAGCGGGAGACTCACACCAATACCGCCAGAAACAAAAACAGCAGCTATGGCACTCAGTTTGTACTTGAGAGCCTCGGTTTTATTCCGCTGCTCGGATTCATCATTGCACGTGCACTCTCCGGCCACCATGGCCGGAAGCGATACAACAAAAAGGGATGTTAAGATTATGATCTTATGAGCAGAACTCCACTGAAGACTGCTCATGTTGAAACAAAGTAAGTGAGGAAATACAATTTTCTGAAATTTTGATGTAAGGAGATGTGTCTTCTGTGAGTACTATATAGAGAAAGGAGCTTTGTGGAATCTTTAATTGAATGGCCAATTAATTAACAAGAGTATATTGATGAATGGTGAACAAAAACCAGCAAAAAAAAGATGTATTTATACTGTTTTCTAAGTATTTTTGAATAGGACTTTAGCAATGATGTGTGGCAACCTAAATATTAGGGCAGTCGTACCATGTATAGTGAAGGAATTTCTCTAGGTTACTCATAAATATACATACGTGTTTTTTGCAAATTAAAATGAGAGAATGCTTTTTTTTAAAGTGATGTGATGATGAATATGTGGTTGAAAAAGAAGAAAAAGTTATTGATATGATGAAAATAATATTTTATTGAAGAATGTGTAGTTGAAAATCAGTAAAAGAATGAGAATGAAAAAAATAATGTGGATCAAACAGGGGATAAGCTATATGTACATTGTCCTTGAAAATGGTGTTGACATCCCTCTCTATGTGGAAGAAATCTGTACAGTGATGTGATGAATGTATTTAAAATTTAGAGTATGGATCTTGCAACATGGAAGGGTGTAAAAATTAATGTAAAGGAAAATGTAAGTGTAGCATGATTGATATACATATATATTATAGAAATTGTTTTCCTTTCGACAGAAATGTTCTCTTGCACTCACAGTGGGTTGTCTTATCAACGATTTCATTCCTTTTGAAATAAATTTGACAAATATTTTTGATGAAAGGCCATGTCTTTTAGAAATTACTCCCTACTTTTTATTTTTGAGAAGTTGCAAATATTTATGAAAGGCCATGTCTTTTAGATGAATGGTCACATTCAAAATCTGTAAATAGGAATAAAGGATTTTTACAAAATGATCAAGATCTTCATAATCCTCTATTTATCTTACAAATAAACTCTTTCGATTTGTGTAAAAATTCTATGTCAAATGCTCGTTCAATGTTTAGTGAGAAGTTGTAATCATTGGCTCCTATGTGATTGAGGTACGGTTTTCATAGAAATGAAAATCCACCTAAACTAAAAGACAATTGTTCATAATCTTGAGTAGAAGGAGCGAAAGTATTTTAAGAAAATATCATGATTCGATCTGCACAGATTTTTTTGTAATTACTTATGTGGATAAATTGTAACTTAAGTCTAATTGTATTTATCAATTTTATTGCTACGCATGAACAACATACATACATATACGAATATATATACAGTGATATCACTAGGATCAGCACAAACATTTTTAGTGATAATATTGAAAAGGAGTTCCATTTGAAAGTCTCTTGAGCAAAATAGGAATATAATATGGTGCTGAAAGGAACCCTGTTATAAGTTGTTGCTTAGTCAAGTACAACCTTAAAAAGTAACACTAGTTAGGCAAAATTATAGCAGCGGTCTCAAACCTTTTAATTTTTAACAGATTTTACCGGAACCTTTAGTTTGTACCACCAGAGGTTTCAAACTTTTCATTTTGTTGTTGCGCTAGGACAAATAGATTACATCCATTTAACCGTTAGTTGACTAGAGAAGTTGATTTTGAACAAATCTTAAAAATGGCAAAATGGAAATTTTGTTATTTTAACATAAAATAATTAAAAAAATGAAAAGGAAAGGAAAATAGAATAGAAATGTTCATCATCTTCCTATCCGCCCCGCCCCGCCTCGCCTCGCCCCCCGCCAAACCCAAACCCAAACCAAATCAACCACCGTCGCCACAGTCTCCAACAACCTTAAACACCGCCGTCACCCACTCTTTCCACCATGGAACCACTTTTTGCAGGATTATATTTTAAAGAACATCAAAAGATAAAGGGTTATGCTACATCACCATAATGGACTACATAATTGTTTACATAATTGCCACATGGTGGCCCTTTATTGGAGGGGCGCCTGGGCCCACTGGCACCCCTCCAATAGGGGGCCACCATATGGCAATTATGTAACCAATTATGTAACCCATTATGGTGAAGTAGCATAATTCAAAGATAAAATGACCAGTGAAAATAAACAAATAAAAAATGTATAGTGAAATTTTGCAGCTAGGTTTCCATTCTTCGGGATATTCATAATTGAATCACACACGAGTTTCTCACTTAGTTTCACTTCAAAATAAAAAATAAAAAAAATCTTTAATTTAGCATCTCCAAATCTTCATCCACTAACCCTGATGGTTTGTTGGAATTTGGATTAGACCAAAAAGATTAGAAAACTAAATCCCTGCAATCATTTACCCATATCTATTATTGGTAAAATCAGTGTCTAACAGTCTAAGATAGTGACAAGCCTGAGAAAAAATGTCTCCAACAGCAAAGAAAACTGAACAATCTTCTCCAACGGTGAATTTTAAAGGAAAAAAAAATGCAGTCTCTGTTTTTTAGGATTCGACGGGCGAATTTGTCAATGAATGCTTCATGTTCTTTTGATGCTTCCTTAGATTCTTTGCATAACCGGGCTTCCAATCAGTAAGGATTATACAAAATATTTTGATGTTTTGGTAGGGACGGGGGCAGCGTTGACTGTGGAAGGAGGGGTGGTGGAAAGAGGTAGTTGATTTGGTTTGGGTTGGCGGAGGGGGGTTGGGGATGGGGAGCAATGTTGTTCTAAAATGTAGTCAAAATCAACTTCTCTAGTCAATTAACGATCAATAGATGGAATCCATCCATTTGTCCTAACGCTACAACAAAATAAAAGATTTGGAACCTCAGGTGGCACAAACTAAGGGCTAAGGTAAAGTCCACTAAAAATCGAATGGTTTGGGAACGCTGCTGCAATGTTCCCTACTAGTTAACACTTAAAAGAAAAAGATGGGAAAAGGGAGGCTAATTGAGACATTTGACTCAATTTAAAACGAAGTAAAAGTTACCTTTAAGTTTCTTTTTTATCGTTAAAAATTAATTTCTTCCTCAACAAACTTATTTTTCTAGAAAGAAAATCTCAATATCAAACATGTGTCGTGAATCATATAACTTAGTGACTACTGGTGTACATGATCGCAAAATGGAAAATCTCAATAACAAACACATGTTATTGTAAATCATATCACTTGTTACCATTGGCAGACATGAACGCAAAATGGAAAATCTCAATATCGAACATTGTTGTTAGTCACTTCATGACGATTGGTGTACAAGAACAAAAAATGGAAAATCTCAATATTGAATACATGTTGTCATGAGTCATATCAATCCTCACTCGTGACTACAAGTGTACATAAACGCAAAATAGAAAATTTCATTATTCAACTCATATAATCGTAAATCATATCACTAACAAATCCAATCTCGATCTCCAAAAGCGTTTTCCTTCCCCGCCGCATCTCCCTCTTCGTGATAATGGTGTACATGAATGCAAAATATTCAATTGTATTTGTTTAGCCCCTGTTTAACACAAATTCTTTTAAAACTCATTTTCAATCACACTTTTTTTAATAAAATAATATTTTTCATCACATCAATAACTTTTCCTTACTTTTAAACCATATATCTCTCATCATATCACTATTTAAAATACATTATTTTCTCAATAATATCCATCAAACACCTCTAACTTTAAATTAACAGTAACACAAATATATATAAATCATAAAATCCTAGAAAGGGGCCCAATCAATTATGTAACATTAAATAATAATATTATATGCTTTCTTTTGATGTAAATGGATAACTTTACTTTGTGGGGTTTGCTGTGGAGACAAAATGTTGTCATGCAAATCAACTTTTACGGGATTCACAGTGTAGATTTCATCGAACTAGTCTCGTAATGTCTTTAGTACGTTGATGTTTATTATCTTGAACTCATAATGTCGTTAGCATCTCTCTCTCTCTCTTGTTCAGCGAGAAAGCTTTTATCCTCTATCATGGTTATTGCCTTTACTTTTTGATTTGTACCTTTTATACAAGTTGATTGTGGTTTTGCTATGGTGTCCCATCTAACCAAAAGATTGGCCAAACAAATGCAAATACAAAAAGCTAAAGATTTGTTTAGCACAATTGCTCGAATTGTGTGATAATCCGACGTGTTTGATATAAAAACTAAATACTATATTAGTCCCATAAAGCTAACCATAAAGATAAATTTGTTTCCATTTCCACACAAATTAAGAAAATGTAGTTATTATAGTTGAAAAGGTTTACATTTCTCCTAATATATACATACATTAAATAATGCTTTAAATATGAGCAACTCATATTTGTTGATAGTAAGACACATCAAATAGTAACGTATTAGAAAATCAAAAAATTAATTATACTGTAATAAGGAAAGTAACTTATAATTTGGACAGACAAAAGGGGGAAGCAAGTCTATTTTTATGAAAAGTAGAGATTATTAGATAACACTGAACAATATTAAAAAATAATATAATGGAAACTTGTTTGTTCTAAATAATGTGTACTAAATGAACAATCACTAATTGACTTCAATGGAGTATATAAAACATTCTAGAGCCACCTATGACTTCATTTCCTTGTGCAGTTTTAACATGTAATGCTGCACATGTACATGAAGACACGAATACAGGCTCCTGTGGGTTTAATGGGAAGATTAAACTTGAATTTGGCACGGACGAGGCTACGGTTGCCATGAGGTTTAATGACCTTAGGGAAGAAAATGAGCTGAGATTGCTCATCAGTTGACTCATTAGGGCTCGGTCCATAAACAATCCCAAGCCCCTTAAGGCACGAGCCAGCCCATTTTGTACCTGCAAGAGGCTACATTTTTTGTATTAGTGAAAGAATAATGTAATCTAACAATAGTAGTATTACAACACTAATTTAGATAGCGTGAAGTGATAGCTCAATAAGATGTTTTATTAAGTGAGTTATTTAATTGTACATCTCACTTAATGCCACATTGCCACGTTAGTACTACTTAGACTGGTGTTTTAACGTCAGTGGTGTTAAATAACATTACTTTTGATAAAATCGACAGCAAAAATGAGGACTATTGTCATGTCAAGAGGCTGTATTTTGCAGTCGCTTGATTTGATTTGATTTTTTTCAATATATATATATATATATTACATAAAACGCGTGACAAACATAATGATCAATAGATGCCAGAAATGATAGTTGTGACTTGTGCGATCATACAAGTGATCATGTAAGTGAATGCATTACTTCACATATAAATTCAAGATATGGATATTATTGGGTCGGGCTTAGAATAGGTTTGGTTGTAGTCCAAGAGAGTTAGTTGAATACAATTAGATTATCGTACACAATATAACGTAGATCAAACATTAGAAATAGGAAAACAATCATACTTAGCCCTTGTTTGGTGGAAATTAAAATCAGATTTTTAGTAGATTTTTATAAAGGTTGATGAAATGTGTGGTTGAAAAGGTTTGGAGCATATAAAATATATGATTAAAATTAATTGTTGACTTTGATTTAGATTAAAATTTAGATTTTAATCAGTATCGAACACAGGCTTAGTTTCATAACACTCTTAGACAAATAATAAGATAATTTAGAAATAAACAAATCAAAATTTTTGTTACAGTTATATTCAAGTTTGATAAGAATTAGTACAATTCAATTTAATATTTATTCCTCATAGGACGATATGCTTTCTATCTCATAAGCTTGCAAAGTTTCACCGAACATGAGGCTCATGTGTTTTTGACTATTTGTGAGATTTTCATTCAATTTACTAGGGTTATGAATACAACTTCAAGTATTGGTAGGAGTGGTAATGGTTCGACTAGGCTTGGTTATTGAGCCGTAAACCAAGCTTGGGCATATTCATTGAGCTCGGCTCAGCCCCATCATGAGCTAAGCCGAGTTGTATTATTTTTGCCTTTTTTAATTTGATATATATATATATTGAAAAAAATC
>CAIGRO010210883.1:0-12531 GCA_903798355.1 Fraxinus baroniana | reverse complement strand
TTTTAGCATATGACAATGTTTCTAGGTTTCCTGTCAAAAATAAAATGGCTAAAAATGTTACATTGGGTCCATGATTACTCAATATATAGCATGTAAAGCGCATCAGCAATTTTCATTCTTAGCAAATGCTAATTATTCCAATAAAAATATTGACAGATGGTAGAATTCGAGATTGTTGTGTATACATAACATGACACTACAATCTATACATATTCATAAAGCTTAGATTTTGCACGAGATCGATGTCTGATTTTGTTGCAGAAGCTGCATTAAAGGCCAAAAGATATCCAGACGATGAATGTTTCTCGAGGCCTGCATGGCAAGATATATTAAATAAGAAGAAATGCTAAACCGGATAAAATAATGTGAGGCGGAAAGGTAATGAAAAATGAAGAACCATAGAGGTATCAATTCATCATAAATGGTAACTTCGAAGGTAAGAATTTGCATAGTCCGTAAACCATGTTTATATCACTCAGATTTATTACTTACAATGGCTATTAGATTATCAAGATAGAAGTCTAATGCTATATATTGCCGTTTTCAATAGATGTACCAAATGAATTGTAGTTGTTCGCTTTTGTTATATAAGGCTGTGTTTGATTACCATGGTTTTCCTTGGAAAATGGAATTAGAATTCCATTCTCCAACAATAACCATGATTGATTGGCAAAAAGTGGAAGGGAAATTATTTTCTTTCACTTTCATGAACAATTTTGATGCAAACGAAGATCAAACGAACACTAAACTTTGATGAAAAAAATGATTTTTTAGAAAACATTTTTTTTTTCGTTTTTTTCTTTTTTTACTTTTTGGCAATGGAAACAAATTTTATAACCAATTGTGGAAAAAATTATCACTTTAATGGATAATTTTGATGCAAAAGAAGGCCAAACGAACACAAAATTTAAAAAAATTTCGGGTGAAAAATTATACCAATCAAACACACAAATTAACAATTCCCTGCAAAATAATTTTTAGGTAATTACTTTCTCTGGAATTCATTTTCTTTCCACCCATTTTCCACCCTTCTTATCAAACGAACCCTAAGTTTCAGTAACACTTTTAACATCTCTAGAAGCTCGTAAAACCCTTCGATCATCACCATATACAAAGTAACACTGCAATTTTCATATTACTATAAGTAGATATCAATAATAAAAAGATAATATCCAATCAAAAATTGTTCTCGCATCCAGAGTCAGCAGTTATTATCAATAAAATACAAGATACACAAATAAACACAGTGTGGCCATCATGAAAAGAAAAAATTTTGTGCATTTCTGTAGGCAGTGCACATAGTTATGAAAAAATTTATTTATGCGGGTTATACTTGCCACAAGCTGCGTATCTTTTATGAGTATTTTACCATACTTTCTCGAAGTTAGCATTTATACTCTCTGGTTGTCTAAACAACATTTTTCTACTTTCTTAACAAATTTTCCTTGTCTTTAAGATCAAACAAATGAAACAAATCATCTTCCAAATAGCCTTAGGGTCCGTTTAATTGTAAAGGTGAAAAATGGGTGGAAAGAAAATGAATTCTAGGGAATTGAATTGCCTAGAAATTGTTTTACTAGAAATTGTAATTAATTTTGTTTGATTGGTTTAATTTTCCACATAAAAAAATATTGAAAGTTTGATGTCCGTTTGACTTTGTTTTTCATAAAAATTGTTCATTAAAGTGACAATTTCTTTTACCATTGAGTCAAGAACTTGTTTCATTTGCAAAAAAAAAAATATATATATATATATTTAAAAAATTTAGAAAAAATTATCATACCGAATATCATTCGTTTGACTTTATTTTGCATGAAAATTATCAATAAAAGTGATAAATTTTACCATAGTATCTAGAATTTTTTCCAATTGCTTTTAAAAAAAAACCTGGTGAGAATTGGTTTTCCACAAAACCAAGAAATTGGTAACAATGTGAGCCAAAGGTGGAAATTTTTTTCCGTGGAAAATAAAGTGTATCAAACAAGGCAAAAGTGGAAGTTGGAATTTATTTTCCATTTTCTATGGAAAATAATGGCCTATCAAACAAACCCTAAAACAATTTTACCTAGAAAGACATTAAAAAGATCCCCTGATTCAGCAAGGCCATGGTGGAGAAACAATGTTATAATGTTTTTATTCACTCCATTCAATAACTATTTCTTTATCTAAGAAATGTGACTTTTCCTATAATCAGGAACTTGCCTATTCGTTTTCTGAAATTCAAATTTTTTCCAGCTATCAAATATGATGAAGCCATTGTCCTTGTTGCTCATGTTAATATTTCCTCTGGACTGAGATTCTTCTTGTGTGAATCCATATAACTAATACGGAAGATTAGAATAAAGAGAAAATTTTTTAGAAGAATTATAGATATAAAATTGAGTTATTTTAGGTATTTTATGACACAATATGGATTTTGGTTCAAAATAATGTCAAATTCAAGTGTACAGTTGGTCTATCCTTATAGATAAATACTTCAGCCAAACTGCTGTAAGTACTCTTCAATTTTGAATCATTAGGAATTATCATTCGCTAAAGTATAATACATGCATTATACGGGCAACAAAAAAGTATGAATATCGTTTAAGTTAGTGATTGCATGCAGGCATAATTATCATGTGTATACAAATAAATTCAATGATGCAAGTATGGGGGTAATGTAATACCTCGACAACAAAGCAGGCCCATGTATTGTCACGGCGTCTTTCCATGACACCCTTAAGCACAGTTAGTTGCAAATGATAAATCACATCAGCAATTTCGAGAAAGCAACTATGGTCATTACACATCATCTGGTCAAGTATAAGTAAGTAAAAATAAGCATACTGGATCCACAGCAAAGCAGATGAGAACGATCCTCAGAAGAGTCTTTCCAATTATTGTTGAGAAAAAATGCTAAACACTAGCAAGACCAAAGCCATGGGCTTGATAGTGAGATGATGAGAGATACCTCTATAAGCATGTGTCCAGGGTGCTCAAGATCTTTTACAACTATGGGGCACAGTTGCTCACTTCCTAATTCCACAGCCCAGCTTGTCCCATTTTGATGGTCACTGTTAATTTCAGGTTTTTTGGGAAAATTTTCACCAGTTTCCTGTCAAGGAGTTCATTAGCTATGAATAACTGCATTTTAGCATATTCATGTTTAATTTAATTAAAATAAAGAAAAATGATGGAGTCAAGTGAGAGAAAATGTAATCTATGCTCAAAAGAGAGTCTGGTGGCATTTTTTCCCTTCTTTCCAAACCCTTGCCAAGGAATAGGAATATAACAATGTGACTTCAGAAAGATATCTTTAATTATTTTTCCTTTCTTTTTGCACTTTGGATGGTAACAATTTTAGGATTAAAATATTATTTCCTAGGATCTGATACACAGTATCACCGAGACGGTAGGTTTGGCGCGTTTCATGATAATGCCAGAGGATTAGTTCCTGAATTTAATCTGAGATCAAGCTATTTTTTTTATCTATTTATAGAGAAGTAACAAAGAAAAATACGAAGATAAATGATCAACGAACTTGTATGAATGCGTTTACCAAGACAATACAAACAAAACGCTTTGCCGCTTTGGCAATTATAAAGCCCAAACACACCTAAAACTCTTCCGATGCCACAATTGAATCCTCCCTTGAGAGTTTTCTTAGTGCAGTTACAGATAATAGCACAACCCCCACCTCTCTCTCTCTCTCTCTCTCCCTGACTTCTAGACAGGATAATTTCTGAAAGTTAACAGTAAAAAATAAAAGATATAAAAAATATGATCTCACATAAAAAGAAAAGAAATATAAAACAGGATAATTTCTGAAAGTTCAGGTATTTCACACGGAGATGGTTGACATTGTTACCTCTTTCAGAGCTTGCTGCCTCAATTTATCAGCCCGGTCAGTTACACTTCTTAAGAAGAGCATGTGATTTACGGTCCTATCTAGAAGTCCATCAATGCTACACTGCATTCATAATAGAAAATAAAGCCAAAAAAAGAAATCAATTGAAGAGATGAAAGTAAGGTGCATTTTGAGGCACCAAGCACATATACTGTAGTACGCACTTTAGCACCATTTGGGACAAGCTCCCGCAGCTCCTTGATCCGATCTTGAATTAACTGTCTATCTCGTGGTCTAGGCCTCTGATTATCCCCAGCATGTACCTTTCTCTTTTTGGTGCTTGACAAGCTTACTCCTTTACCTGGGTTCATGGAACCCAGTCCTTTCCTCTGCTGCTGCTGCTGCTTGTGCGTCAATACACTCATGGTGCTTTCAATTGAAGATGCTGAAGGCAACAAACAATCTACAGTATTCCTTCTCTTGGCTGTAAAGAAAGATGTTGCAAAGCTCCAAGAAACTTGATCTTCTTCCACCAAGGCTACTTGTTTGGATTGACTAGGTATTTTGCAGGTAGCCAAAGATCCAGATGAAATCTTCATTGCGCTTGCACGGTTGAATTTGTTAGATGAACTATCGTAGGAAGAATTATCATTAGTGTTACTACATGCATTGGCAACAACATTTTCTAAAAGGTTTCCAATATCATCTTCTTTTACAGGAGATCCATGAGTTCCCATCCCTGAAAATCTCGTTGTGCGGGTGAGATGACTATCAGGGATCGAGTTACTAGCTACATTGTCACCCAAGATAGACAATTCATATGGATATTGACTGGGGTTCCCTGAAACTGCTGGTCCAAGTGCTTTGTGCAGTTCACAGTCCCTGGGGAAGCTCAAAATGTTACCTCCACTTTCACAAATGCTGTTATCACAATCGTAGGCAGAAATAGTAGGTACAGTTACACCTTGCTCAGGGTAAAAATCTGACATATCATTGATATATTCTCCGCACATCGTCACATCAAAGTCGTCACTGTAAGGGAAGTATCTGATGTTTTCATCCAGACAAAGGGAATTGAAGATGTTACTCTCTGTTATAACCGATTTGTTATCTTCATGTGACTGATGACTGAGTTGTGGTTCAGCTGCATAAATCATGCCTAATGATTGACTGCTGAGTTTGCTCTCTATCACATTTTCAAGAGCATATGGAACATCCTTTACAGAAATGCCACTTAAATCTGGCTCTGGCACTGGCATCATCTGATTTGCAGTAGATAAATTGTGATCTATTGACCTAGCATCCATAACGGCCTTCTGATTTTCATTTATTTTATATACGTCGGTGATCATTTTCCCCTCTAAATTCTCCATAAGAGTAGACAAAAGCGAGAACTGCTGAATTGGAGATTCTCCATCACATGCCTCAAAATTTTTATGGGTCTCAAACTCAGATTTGAGGTAAGCACATATTGCTGCATCTTCTGCTACCTGATTTATCAATGAGAAAATAAAAATTGCATATATGATAAAGGAAAATATGAAAATCCTAAAGCAACACGAGAACCAAAAGAAAAGAGAGAAGGCAAAAGTTTCAGACAGAAAGGTTTCCCCATTAGGCACATACGTAAATGAAAAAGAAGTGCCAGTGGTGATATTATCAGAATAGAAATACAAACCATTTCCATTGATCCAAGCTGTAGAACTCCGTGGGGAAGCACTGGCAAAAGCAATATTGTCTGCATGAACATCATACAAAGGTTCATATAATAAAATGAACTGTCATGTGCACGCAGCTAACAATATATGAAATGACACCATAATTTAAGCCGAGTATTTGGTTGTCTTACCTTTACGCCAGCCATAATCTGAGGCAGCAATTCATGCGGACACTATCAACAGAATTAACTTAGTAAGGTTTCTTTCTCATATTTGCACAACATAAAAGTAAAGCTGAATCACAGATTTTGATCCAGAGACTCACCTCAGCAACTAAAGCAGAACAAAATGAATCAGTCACCATGCTATCGGAATAAATCCAGCGAGGATTCCCAGTGTAAGCCGCATCGCCGATAGTTCCGCTTCATTTTAAAACTCAATTAGTTGATACAATATATAATTTACATGTCAAGAGGTACAGCTGAAATAAACTTACAAACACAACTTTAACTTGCTATTTTCCTGGTTCTCTATTATAGCTCTATTATAGCATGTTTTACTGAATACCTATGCAAGCAATCAGGTACAAAGGAGTTCCTCATCAAAGGTTTTGGACTAAGTTGTTATAATAATTCCATAATTCACAAAGTTCAGTGATTCACTGACTTGCGATGTAATAATTAAAAACTCTACATCCCAACACGGTGGCTGGGGAAGGATTTTAGGTGGAACCACAACAGTATCAAATGAACCCAGGCAGAACACATACAAACTAAAGTAATAGTACATATGAATAAAATTGTAAAATAGAATAGAAGAAAAAGAACTTCCTAGTTTAGGGCGTATAAAGCTTACCCCTTTCCAAATAAATGATATGCATTTGACATGTCAGCAACTGCAAGAGAAATTGGATATTCACTTGGGTTTTCATCAGGTACACTAGATTTATGAGCTGAGGATAATATCTTGTTTGAGTTTTCTAAGTCGAAACCATCTAAAGTGCCCTCCATCGGATTTCTCAGCTTCCAACTGTCACAGTAGCCATCTTCCCATACCAATATCCTGAAACAATAGTTAAAACAGATGGTTTAATCCGTATGACAAGAATTAGTGTTTATAATCCACAACACAAGTAAGTGTACAAGGTATTGTTTAAAGTGAAAATTACATCTTGTAGTAGGATGGCATGCCAATACTAATCACGAACACTAGTAAAAAGAAAAAGAAATCAAGCAGCAAGCCCGCCTCAATTAAATTAACCTTAGTTCGTTATTTTGTCTCAAGAATAACTCGAAAATGTTCTATATGCAGCATTTTGCAGAATAATCCTTCAAAATTTTCTCCTTGGTAGGAATCAAAGAAGTGAGAGCATCGAGACACAGATATGATGCAGCCTGCATGTACCAACATGGGAAAAATTGAAAATGTAGGAAAACATGCTAAAAGGACACGTGAAAGAACTAACATGATAATGATCTTATAAGTTGGCAAATGTTGTTAGATTGTTTCTATCATACTTCATTCCCCTTTGGGCATGCATGATGAACACATTCAAGCAAAAGATCTATCATAGAGTGAAATTCAGTTGTTAGTTTGGAGCATTAGAAACTTATCATAAGAGCACTTGGTTGGCATGAGAAGATAAAAAAAGAGATGACAAAATTGAAGTTTGTCAACTGGAAATTGCAATACAGTGATAAGTTATGATCCACACTTATGATGTAACACATAATAGAATCTGCACAAACATTGCATATCTTAACATAATCCCAGAATATAAGAAAATAAAAAGTGTCTGCGTACTTTACTTTTTCCGTGTAATATACAGGTGAATGTACAATAGAGTGGAATTTATGAACTGCGGCAATAGAATGGGTTAGGAGTTGACTTACAATTCTCCTTGATGCTTGCACTTCCAGAACACTGCATAATTCCATGGAGAATTGCAGCAGAGACTTTGGAGGAAAGATCTCAGGGAAATAATCCCCATAAATTAAACTATTATAAAAACAAATATCCAGTAGATAAAATAAGCAACCAGTTGTCACAAAAACATTCACTAACTGCCCCGGTATGATCCTCGTCCTGCTTGTACGATCCATAGACCAGCTCTTCGCTTTATTGGTGGTTCCTTCGGGTTTAATAACAATAAATCCAACATTTTATATTTTTCCTCAACTATCACTGGTAATTTGATATCACTGGCTATGAAAGATTATTAAAGGTGAAAGAAATTAATGAAAGAGCACACTGAAAACTGCTTAGCCATTATCTTATAACCAATAGAGGAGGAAATTGCAAGTGAAAGTATTGTGCAGTTGATCAGATCAGGATCGAAGCTACAAACTGAGTCAAGGTCAAAGCACCAACAGTTGCTTTCGTAGAATAGATTAGAAGTACCAAAGTAGGAAAAGACAGTATGCACCTACATAAGAAGTAAAAACGAAGAAATATAAATTTCATCTGTATGATTAAGGCAACAAAAAAAAAAAAAAAAGAAAGACAGTGACTAACATAGGAAACTAGAACTCCCCCTGAACACCCAAGGATTCTAGTGTCAACCAACTGATTTCTTTCTCTATATTCTCACTGATATTTATAACCATAAAATATGTTAATTTCCAAGCAAAGAAAAACAATTGAATACAAATAATAAAAGCTTATGTCAATAGAACATCAATTTAAGGTATACAAATTTCCACAGAAATTCCTCCCAAAAATATTCAAAACTAGTAATTTGTGAGTTTTAATTTGCTTATTTATATTCCTTGGCATTCAAACCAGGAAATGAAGTTTTAGAGCAATTGACTATGTTTGGTGATAACAATAGAGAATCGGGTTCTAAAGAGAAATTAAACCAGCTACTTTGCTAGGTTTATATTCTATATAACAAAAGGCAGAAATTTACAATAATAATGCAATATCTACCAAAAATTTAGCACTAAAAATGCTTCAACTATTAGGTTAAAAAATTACCTTTAATAATTATGACGAGCTATTCAGAATGTAAATTCCTCAAATCAATAAGAAGTAGAAGAAAAAATGACTTTCTAATACATTTTCTCAAGGGAAAATATAATAATTTAACCGATGAAAATGAAATAATGACAGCATTTACTCACAGCTTCAAATAATTGAATCGTGGTAAAGATCAAACTCGTTGGCCTTCATCTTTGTTGCTTCAAGATTAATACTACAATTTAAACGGAATTTTGATTTTGTTCTTAAGATTCTGGGGATCCAGAGAACAGGAGAGGCGATGGCTTTTGGTGGGAAGACTTCTGATGCCGAGTGGGCAATTAATTATAAATAGTCGGTCTGTTGGCTCAGTGCGCTACTGGTGTGATTAAAAATTGTGACGCCTTTTTCTTCTCTCTTGTCGTTTTTCGGATTTCAAAATTGTCCAGAGTTGGATTTAATGATTCCTCGTGGAAGTGGGATTCCGGGCCCACTTCCCTTGCATCCTTAACTTATATTTTTTTATTATTTTAATTTTTTTCTCTTTTAGTTAATTATCTTAAATGTTAAAATTATTTAAACGTCTGTTTGCCTCCCATTATTGCACATTATAATAAGATGAACAGTTTTTTTAAAAAATGTATAATTAAAAAAATTGTAGGTTTACGTGTAATATTATTTTATTAGAGAATGTAATTATTAAAAGGAGATAAATATAAATTATAATTTAATGAGAGACAAACTAAAGATGGCAATGAGGCGGGGCGGCACTCCCACATGATGTCCCCACCTTAGACGGGGCTGGCGGGTTTGGGGCGTGGACTTGCCTCACTTCCTGCCTCGTTTATTTATTTTTTTCAAAAATTTTCAATTAACAATTTTTTTTTATTTGTAGTTAATTATTTTTTTTAAATTCTTCACGGGACGGGTTCGGGGCGAGGCACCCCCTCCCCGTCCTGCCTCATCAACCTGTCGGACGAGTTTTTTTGTCATCGTTAAGCCAAACGGGGATTAAATTAAACGCGGATTATTACACGGGTTTTTATTTAGGTTATGCAGTCACAAATTAGGACATATTCACTACCTCTAATTTTAATCCCGTCGTTTGAAGTTTCAAAGCTGTCACAACCACAATAGCGCAAGATTTGCATAGATTAATTTGTGTTGTGTGTATCATTAAATGGGCCTCAAGATTTAAGTGTCGATCAAAACATACTTGATCATGCAAGTGACATGAATGATGTCGGGCAAATCATTTTAGCGCAATATCACCAATGCAATGAGCAAGACTCGTGCTTAATTGGGATCTCACTCTACTAACAAAAATTTACCTTTTCATCAGTGCGAATGGTAAATCTCACATCGATCAGATATTGAAATATAGACCAACATATGAAGGTTTGTGCTCCTCTTAATAGGGTTGACTCTTTAAAATGAAAAATTAAATTTTAATATATTATCAAAGCTCATTAAACTTTCACAAGTAATTCGATCAGATTAAAACTCAAATGAGCATACGAAAACTATCTTGAAAGGGCTTATAAAAGGGATAAATCTCACATTGGTTAAATACAAAAACATAGATCAATGGATAAGGGATTAGACCACTCTTCTTTACGAAGTTGAAATTTCAAAATAAAATTTCAAGTCTTAATAATCAATGTCAACAATTACATGCTATTCATGTAGAATTATGTTATATTTACACCATACTTATACAACATGGTGTACAGTCCCCTCACATATCTGGCCCTCATATGTGAGGGGGCTGTACACCATGTTGTATAGCATGGTGTACAACCATCATTATTCTAGCATGTATGTGCGCAGATAGGAAAGTGTGAAGGATCTTTATTGCAAGGGTACTAATAGTAATAAGATGTTGAACTTGTTCCCTTGTTCTATGGGCTCGCATGTATATGTCACGCGTAACATAGTCCATAGACAATGACTTCTCAAGATTTCTTGAACTATTAATACTATCACACCTCGTGGCCATCACTCTCGAAGAGTACTAACACTTTGACTAAACCAAACTTTCATTAACCTAAATTCTCGATACAAAACTATATATGACAATGAAATGTAGTTAATTAAAATTTTATTTTCAGAAGGTATGATAGGAACTTGTGCTTAAGATTTCAGGACTATACGCAGGTACAAATAAGGTACGTTGTCACTTGTTGAAAAAAAAAAACATTAAAACTCAAAGGTTTACTTTTTATGTACTAATTTAATTAGAAAAAGTCAAAGGTTGAAAGAAATTAACTATTTAATTATCCTCTGGATTAGTTGAAATAGCAGTAGTTACAACCTCTATTTGCCAACAACTTGAACCAACTGCTGATATAAGAAACAGCTACTCAACCAATAAACAAAGACTTCTTACATTTTCCATTTGTGGGTTAGAAATATGTATTCAAAATCATTTATATATGAAAAGAACGTGTTTTCCGATTAATAAAAATGTCTCCAAATAGTTGTACATGTTCAAGATTTACCGTGCATTATCTTTCGTCAAAAATAAATATATGGTGCCTCTTATTTATAACAACGGTGGTGTATGTCATATCATTCTTGCATCGTTGGATGAGGGCTCTAGCACGTTTCCTGATTTTTCATAGTTGTGGACATTGTTATTATCTCAACCATCGATTACAGCCGTCACTAAAACCTTATTCGCTAAGGTTGTAGTCTAACAGTTGTCATCCAATAAAATGGTAGCCTCTATATGTTCCTTAATATTTGGGCGAGGTCACGTGATTGACTCTAAAAGTGCAACCTCTAGGAGGAGTGGACGACTCTTACTTATTATGGGCGAGGCATGATACCTATCCTCGGACATTGATCTCGCCTAATTACAAAGGCGCAATTGACGAACACTACTATTATCTTCAATATCCTAGTCTAGTTTTACTAGAATAACTTTGATATATAGTCTATGTTTGATGTAAATAAAAATCAAATTTTTAACCATGGAAGAAGGCTCCATTGGGGTCAGGAGTATAATGGATGCTCGAATCCTGATTAACTTGAGCTTAACCTGCGGTTTACCTCCGTCAGTTACTGAGGGGCCGGTGGCTGGTGGTGGTCCAGGAAATTAGTCTGGCTAAGTTGGGATACCTAGGTACTAAAAAATAAATAAATAAATCAAATTTTTAATAGATTTCTATAAAAGTTGATAAATTTTGTGGTTAAAAAATTATTAGTCTTATAAAAAGAGTAATTAAAATTAATTATTAACTTTAACATAAGTTCGTGTTTGTCTCCTATTATTTTAAAAGTATATTTTTTCTACATACTCATTTCAATTATACATTCACACAATAAAATATTTTACAAATAAATTTAAAAAAAAAATAAAATCCTACTTATTAACCAGCTTAAACACCATTCTAGATTCTCAATAAAGGTAACAATGCAACAAGATTCTTCCCGTCTGCATCATTGAAGCTTGGCAGGATATCCCTGAGTTGAATAGGTTTTTATTTTTTCCTATTTTTCTTGGGAAAAGCAAGGTTTTTTATAGGAAAAATCAAAGCTAGCAACTGAAATTTTAAGGAAGTATTTAAAGCCCGTTTGGTACCTATTTAAATCAAATTAAAATTGAATATAATCGTTATTGGGTCTCACTCGTCTAATAAAAGTCAACAATAATGACTAATTTTTCAATTTTAATCCGATTTTAATCTCTACCAAACGGGCTCCTAAAGTTAAATGCCAAAGTCCTAATCAATCTCTATACCCCTGTAAGAACAGTAATAGTCCTAACAGCTAAATTAGAGATAATTGTAACAACGATCTCAAACCTTTCACTTTTTGCAAACTTTACTTTAATATTTACTTTGTGTCACTCACAATCACAAACCTTTCATTTAGTTGCACCACAAGGACAAATGGATCCATTTGACCGTTAGTTGACCTAAAAAATGAAAAATTAAAAAAATTAAAAAGGGTAAAAAAAAATAACTTTATATTTTTCTCACGTTAAATAACTAAAATAAGTAAATTAGAAAAATCAAAATAAATATATATATGAGGGTGTTTGGTAGAGATTAAAATCATATTAAAATTGAAAATATATCCGTT
>CAIGRO010210860.1:0-10566 GCA_903798355.1 Fraxinus baroniana | reverse complement strand
TTCATTTTCGATAATGCAGATGAAAAGGAAGAAACCAATATGACTTAAATAAAGCTTAGGCATGAATCAATACCAAATTTCGTTATGGAAAAATTTGATGTTAAAATGAACCAAGAAATGAAAAGGTCCATAACACATTCTTAATTAAAAAATTACTATGCAAATTATTTGAATGATTATAAACTCGTTGATCTATGTTTGCGAATGACATAGTTTTAGTTGTTGAGAGTTGAAAGTGGTTGTATCATAAGCTAGAATTTTGGAGTAATAATTTAGAATCTAAAGGGAAAAACTAAAGTATAACCAAGATTTTTTTATACAGGACATGTAATCTGAGTTAAGTAATTCTTTTCGACTCTATGTCACATTATCATAAATGTTTATAGCATTCATTTTCACGATAATTATCATTTTCTGATCTTCTTTTTGTTCCAGACATGTTGCACATATATAAAAACCGGTTGCAACAATATGCTCGAAAGAGAAATCTTATTATGCCCATGTATGCTTATACACTCGACGGCTCTCCTCACGCTCTCCACTACAAGTCACGTGTTTCTTTGGATGGAAAAATATATTGACCATCATATTTTTTTCTCACTAAAAGATGCTGAAAATATAGCAATCAAAATTGCTTGTCAAACATTGTCAATTGTTGAGGCTCCGGAAGCCAGATTCAGACCAACTAATTTTGATACATTTATCATTATTGCTTTCTTGTTGTTGTATCACATTTGTACATTTTAATTACTTTAGGATAAATGAATATACAAAATTCTCCTACAAGAAATGACCTAGAAAGGAGGTCTTAAGCTTCCTTCATATGGGACATCCCAAATAGGTCATCTACACAAGGTTGGATTTGTGTCAATTGTGGTGGTATAAAGTGACATTTTTCGAGGAACTGAAGCTGGAACTAAGAAGAAGGCAAAGACGAATGCTACTGAAGTTGCTTACATTGCTCTTACCGAAGGTAAGAAATGAATTATTTATTGGGTTTTGAATTGGAACAGAAACATTCTATCGAGACCGACAATTGAGCTGTCAGCATGTAACGAAGTAATCATTCTATGTAAGAAATTTGATGTAAGAACTTTCGGCTACACGACTGATGTTTGCAAATGATAATGAAAAGAAAATGAGAATATAACTTCAAAATGTACTGCGCCATCATTGGGTCATGTAAATTACAACTACAACCACTTCAGACATCGAGGCCTTTTTACATGATTTGTGGTAGAATGAGTTGGAATATGTGGTTCGGTTATGACCAACTCTGCCACTACGAATGCATTCTTGAAAAGTTGAGATTGCAATGATAAAAATTCTGCATAATCAATACGTGGACATTTAATATCAGGAAAGTGATACATACAAATATTTAAATCCATACAATAGCAAACATGTGAAACGACAGCTAAAATGTCTATCCTGACTATTTTGAAATGTCGAATACGACATCACACAATTTCGAAATGCCGAATTCATTATAGCCCTCGTTTTCTCGTGAGATAGTAAAAAATAGGACAAAGAAATTAGCTGCAGCCACTACAACCACCAAAATTTCCCACGTTTCCATCACTACCAACAGAAACAGTGGAGATCCTAGCTTACCCCCATACTACCGATGCGATCGTACGCCTGGTATATCCCCGAATCACCCTAATTTTACTCTTAAAAAATCGGACATTGAAGCTTTAATCCAGCATGTTAAATTTTTACCCGAAAAATTATTTATTGTTGCAACCCTCTTCAACGACCAGTGGAATGAAACATTGGAAACAATAATTGGAAGCATCTCTCATTCAAAGAGCTACTATTCTGCTATCCTTTTAAAAATTAGACAAAAAAAAAAAAAAGGAATCTTGCACTCTGGCCGTAAGGACAAACCATTTTCGTGCATCTCATTCGTAATTGTAGTCCCATAATTTGAAAAATTAACTCTTTTACTACCTTCATTATCTTAGTCTAATCTTGAAAGAAAAGTTTCGAGCAAAAATATAAATGGTGTGAAAAATATGAATTTCAATTTTCCCAACTATAGGATAATAAGAGATGACCCACATGATTCCTCTCAATTTAATGTTACTGTTGAACTTAATGGGCAGTACTTTAAAACTGCTCCCATTCTTTGCATGTGTTCCAAGAACGCTCAAGATCTTGGGCACAAATTTCATACCAACATTTGTTAAGCAAATTTCTCCATTTAGCCAGCAGCTCCCATCTACTAGTGTTGCTGCTCGTCCAAATGCTGATGCTCCAATAACAGCATTTCCTCTAGTTGTGCCGAGTGATGGAGTTCCAATTTCAAAAGCATATTATGTAGCTGTAGCTCCAGATCTCCAGCCGGATATTTCAATTTTGCCACCACACATTCCACCTGCCAGTAAGTTTTATCTTTTTAGTTTAAAAGTTATATGATTTACGCATATGCAAGTTTTATGCATGAGGATGAAATGTGTAGTGTTATACTTGTGCTGATTGTTGTATGACACATCATGATAGGATCTGAAAATCTTTCAAAATGTAGAATATTTAACTTTTACATTGTTTGTGCAGATTTCCAACCTCTCAACAAAGAGATAATGCAGTCAAACTGCGAAGGTAATGCAACTAATAAGATTTAGTGTTCATTTTCGATAATGCAGATGAAACGGAAGAAACCAATATGACTTAAATAAAGCTTAGGCATGAATCAATACCAAATTTTGTTATGGAAAAATTTGATGCTAAAATGAACCAAGAAATTAAAAGGTCCATAACACATTCTTAATTAAAAATCACTATGCAAATTATTTAAATGATTATAAACTCGTTGATCTACGTTTGCCAATGACATAGTTTTAGTTGATGAGACTAGAAAGTGGTTGTATCATAAGCTAGAATTTTGGAGCAATAATTTGGAATCGAAAGGGAAAAACTAAAGTATAACCAAGATACAAGTCATTTAATCTTAGTTAAGTAATTCTTATCGACTCTACCTCACATTATCATAAATGACTATAACATTCATTTTCACGATAATTATCGTTTTCTGATCTTCTTTTTGTTCCAGACGTGTTGCATATATATAAAAAACAATTGAACAATATGCTCGAAAGAGAAATCTTATTGTGCCCCGTGTATGCTTATAAACTCGACGGACCTCCTCACGCTCTCCGCTACAAGTCATATGTCTCTTCGGATGGAAAAATATATTAAGCACCATCATATTTCTTTCTCACTAAAAGATGCTGAAAATGCAACAATCAAAGTTGCTTGTCAAGCATTGTCAACTGTTGAGACTCCGGAAGCTAGATTCAGACCAACTAATTTTGATACTTTTATCATTATTGCTTTCTTATTTTTGTATCACATTAGTGCATTTTAATTATTTTAGGATAAATGAATATACAAAAATCTCCTACAAGAAATGGCCCAGAAAGGAGGTCATAAGCTTCCTTCATATGGGACATCCCTAATAGGTACTCTTCACAAGGTCGGATTTGTATCAATTGTCGTGGTAGGAAGTGCTTTCTGAGGAACTGAAGCTGGAACTAAGAAGAAGGCAATGACGAATACTGCTGAAGTGACTTACATTTCTCTTACTGGGGGGAAGAAACGAATTACTTATTAGGTTTTGAATTGGAACAGAAACATTCTATCGCGACCGACAATTGAACTATCGACATGTAATGAAGTTATCAATCTATGTAAAAATTTACTGTAAGAACTTTCGGCTACACGATTGATGTTAGCAAACGATAATGAAAAGAAAATGAGAATATAACTTTAGAAAGCACTACGCCATCATTGTGTCATGTCAATTACAACTTCAACCACTTCGGACATCGAGGCCTTTATACGTGAGTTGTGGTAAATGAGTTGGAATATGTGGTCCGATTATGACCAACTCTGCCACTACGAATGTATTTTTGAAAAGTTGAGATTGCAATGTAAGAATTCTGCACAATCTATATGTGGAAATTTAATAGCATGAAAGTGATACATTCAAATATTTAAATTCATACAACAGTAAACAGGTGAGACGACAGTTGAAATGTCTATCTCGACTATTTTGAAATGTCGAATACGCATCCCGACAATTTCGAAATGTCAAATTCATTGTAGCCCTCATTTTCTCTCAAGATAGTATAAGGAGGGCAAAGAGATTGGCTACCAGTAGCCACTACAACCACCAAACCCCCCCATCTTTCCATCACTACCAGCAGCAACAGTGGAGATCCCAACTTACCCTAAACCACTGATGCGATCGTATGCCTGGTATACCCCGAATTGCCCTAATTTTACTCTTAACAAATCGGACATTGAAGCTTTAATCCAGCAGGATAAATTTTTACTCGAAAAAATTATTTATTGTTGCAATCCTCTTCAACGAGCAATGGAATGAAACATTGGATACAATAATTGGAAACATTTGTCCTTTAAAGAGCTACTAGTCTACTTTTCTTTAAAAACTCAACAGAAAAAAGGAATCTTGCACTCTGGCCCTAAGGACAAGCCATTTCCGTGTATGTCCTCCATAATTGTAGTCCCGTAATTTGAAAAATTAACTCTTTTGCTAACTTCATTCTCGCAGCCCAATCTTGAAGGAAAAATTTCAAGCAAAAAGTAACCATTTGCTACCTTCCATTGTCATATATTTTACAATCCTATCTTTTTAAAGAAAAAAGAAAACATTTTCATAATGTACAAGATCAAGCTATGTGAATGGTGTGAAAAATATGAATTTCAATTTGCCCAACTATAGGATAATAAGAGATGGCACACATGATTTTCCTCAATTCACTATTGCAGTTGAACTTAATGGGCAATACTTTAAGACTGCTCCCATTCTTTGATGTGTTCCAAGAATGCTCAAGATCTTGGGCACAAATTCCACACCAACATTTTGTTAAGCAAATTTCTCCATTGGCGAGCAGCTCCCATCCACCAATGCTGCTACTCATCCAAATGTTGATGCTCCAATATCAACAGTTCATCTACTTGTGCTGAGTGATGGAGTTCCAATTTCAAAAGCATATTATGTAGCTATAGCTCCAGATCTCCAGCTGGATATTTCGAATATGTCACCACACCTTTCACCTGCTAGTAAGTTTAGTCTTTTTAGTTTAAAAGTTATATGATTTATGCATATGCAAGTTTTATGCATGGAAATGAAATGTGTAGTGTTATACTTGAGTTGATTGTTGTATGTCATGTCATGATAGGATTTGAAAATATCACAAAATGTAGAATATTTAACTTTTACATTATTTGTGCAGATTTCCAACCTCCTGACAAAGAGATAATGTAGTCAAACTGCGAAGGTAATGCAACTAATTAGATTTGGTGTTCATTTTCGATAATGGAGATGAAAAGGAAGAAACTAAGATGACTTGTATAAAGCTTAGGCATGAATTAATACCAAATTTTGTTATGGAGAAATTGATGTTAAAATGAACCAAGAAATGAGAAGGTCCATAACACATTCTTAATTAAAAAATCACTATGCAAATTATTTAAATGATTATAAACTCGTTGATCTATGTTTTCCAATGACATAATTTTAGTTGATGAGACTGGGAAGTGGTTGATCATAAGCTAGAATTTTGGAGTAATTATTTGGAATCCAAAGGGAAAAACTAAAGTATAACCAAGATATAGGACATGTAATTTGAGTTAAGTAATTCTTTTGGACTCTATATCACATTCTCACAAATGACTATACCATTCGTTTTCACAATAATTATCAGTTTTTGATCTTCTTTTTGTTCAGACGTGTTGCACATATCTAAAAATCGGTTGCAACAATATATTCGAAAGAGAAATCTTATTATGCTCGTCTTTGCTTATAAACTCGATGACCCTCTTCACATTCTCTGCTGCAAGTCACGTGTCTCTTTGGATGGAAAAAATATTAAGCACAGACATATTTTTTTCTCACTAAAAGATGCTGAAAATGTAGCAGTCAAAGTTGCTTGTGAAGCATTGTCAATTGTTAAGACTCGGGAAGCCAATATTCAGACCGAACTATCGAAAACTTATAAAAAGCTTCAAATAGATGAGGTCTTACAGTTAGGCTCGACGATAGTAAGAGACGAGGAATAAGTATCTCATGAAGTCAAGGAATCTATTTTGTAAAGCGAGGCATAAACATCCCATGAGTCGAGGTATGAACATCTCATGAAGAGAGGAATGAATATCTTGCAAATAGCTCTTGAACTATCAGAAACTTAAAAGTGGCATTGGATAGACGAGGCCTTACAACTAGGTTCAACGATAGTAAGAGGCGAGAAAATCTTGCGATGAGAGTAATAAGCATCTAGTGAGGTGAGGAATAAACGTCCTGCGAGGTAAGGAATAAACGTCTTGTGTCGTGAGACATCTCGAAGAGTTAAGAACAAACATTTCGTGTGGTGAGGCATCTCAAAGATGAAGCTAGAAAAGACTCATTTTCAAGGGAAAAAAACGTTTGGCTAGGGCCACAAAGATACTCATTTTTCAAGGACAAATGCTTCTAGATTCCACATCTTCCTTTATTCAAGGGTCGAGAACTCCAAAAGACAATCCCCTTCCTTTATTCAAAGAACAAGAACTCCAAAAGATGCTGCATCTTCCTTTATTCAATGAATAAGGACTCCAATAGATGATACTTCTGATAAGAAGAAATCCATGAGTTAGGGCTCGCCTTTAATGATGTTAAGTCTTACAGTTTGCCTTAAATTATAGATATGATGATCAAGAGGGCATTGGAACAAAAGAAATCCAAGAAATACATTTTGTTGAACACCTGGAGTATATAATCGAGATTCTTAAGTCCCTCAGTAGCTTGTATCTGTGCCAAACTATGGAATCATCGTGTTCCATTTTTAAAATACAATGCAAGAATCACAAAACAATACTAGGACCATCTTTCAGGAATTTGAGCTATTAGTAGCATATCAACTGGCCAAGCATTTGGTGTGCATTGTGCATATTGGGCTACTTGCTTTGCCTTGTAAAAAATTTCAGCAATCTCTTAGTTCAGCCATTAATTACTATGGCAGAAGAGTAATCAATTTGTTGTTGAATAAGTTTGACGACCATGAAAAAGATGAAATGGCAATCTCCACTGCCATTAACGTTCTTCTGTCCTCATGAAATGTGATTTAAAGAGCATATATAATGGAGGGTAACTCGTAAAGCTTTATAAGAAACTACTTGCCCAATAAAAATATGTAAAGGGAAAATATTACAATGGCCTAGTAATAATAATCTTATCAAACAGGCCTTAGGAAAAGATTAATATTAGGCCCAATTTAATATAGGCACATAGTCAAATTATTTCAATAAAAAGTCCATCTTGACTATTCAACGTAAAAAATCTCTTTTCACATATATTTAGAATACCAAAAGTGTATCTTTAACCTGGAAAAAAGCTGAAACAGACAAGATAAAAGGGTTGAAATTGGATGCCACCATCAAATAGTTGTCTCGATCATATTAAATGCCGAACCAATGGACAAAAGCTAGAACTGTACATTGTTGTCCGACTCGTCCCCATTAGCACCGACGGTTGTTTGAATCAGGGGCGGACCCAGAAAATCTTTCCAGTGCGGGCGGACCTAAGAAATTTTGCTGATTGCCACTAAATTGCTAGGTTGTGACCAAATCAAATTTCTTTCAAACCATCTGTGATAGATAAAACTTTCACACTCCCACCAAAATTCCAATGGCTAGCCTTAAAATTTTTCAATGACCATTCATTGCCTGAAGATATATAAGCTGTATCTGAGACTCATTTTATTTTATCTACATAACTGCTAAAGCTAGATATAAACTACTAAGCCCACAATTCAGACACATTTCCTATCCTCATCTAAATTGGCCTCCTCCACTCTGATAATACCATAGAGCCTCTAAAATAGCTCTTGAATGTAATGCAGTTTGAATTGCGCAACCCAAATAAATTATACAAATTGATGTTTCAATTCAAAATAAAACTCTTATTACCAGAGCACGAAACATGCATGAATCAAATAATTGAATTAAACAAAATAAGGGGNTAAACAAAATAAGGGGTAGAAGAAGAAGATTACAAAAAATTATCCGATAATTACCTCCTTCAATTGATACCCACGGCTTCACTTCTTCAATTTCATCGATTTCATGATTTTGGGACCTTGTTGTTTTGGTGGCAATTGGAGATTTCAATTCTCTGTGGTGATTCAGGGACTTGCTTGTTTGGTGTTCAAGGGAATTGGGATTTTTGGGAATTGGAATGGGTTGGGTGTGTGTTACGTAAATTGGCATCCTTCTATCTTTTGGGACAATTATTTGTCCCACTTCCATTTTTTAAAGTTACATTTAATAATTGGGCTGCAGAAAAAATTGGGGCGGCCCAAAGTCTAACGCAGGCATCTGTCTGCACTGGGTCTTCATTGGGTCCGTCCCTGGTTTGAATAGTGGTGGTCGGAGTGAAATTTAACCGAGGCTTTCTTGAAGCTGGTAAGAACGAAGTCAGATTTCATAGATAACTGCACATACCTTTGAGTTCCACCATGAAGATGTTCATTAGAAAGTGAGCCATCTCAAACCACGTAAGAATTACGTAGTGCTGGTGGGGTCATGAGGTTGCTTTCTGGGTACTCTTTTTTACTGCAAAGTAATGTTGTAGGATGAGATGTAATAGTAATACAAAGAATCAATCATTTTTGTGGTGGTTCTATTTTGAAGGTTCCCCAATGGTGATCCCTTTTTTGGCAAATAGGTGTATATAAAATACTTTTTAGAGTGTCAATGTTTCATGTTTGGGTGTATGAGATATTCAGGGGGCTTGGTCTTTATCTCATTTGATTTGCGATTTTTTGTGTTCGAAAGACCAATGTGGAAAGTTATGGTAAGAAGGGTAAATGAGGTGGTCCTCCTTGACCTCGCTTGTTGCCAAAATCAAGATAAACCTTGAAAATAAATCCGTTTCCTGGGGTACAACCATGTCCTCTTTTCATATTTTTCTCTTCTTTTTTATGACAATTTGTTTTTGTTTGTAAATAATCCATTTCCATGGATCAAATATGGTCAGTTTATTCAACCCTTTGTCAGGAATAGCCATTTTTCATAGCGGATTTTTCAACTCAAGTTTCTTCTATCTTTTTCCAACAATTTCTCTATTTTTCTTCTTGTTTGATGGCTGACTTTGCTGTGGTTACTTTCATAGTGGGAACCTTATTTCAAGGAAATTTTCATATCTCAGCCAGAGCCAATTTCTTCATTTTTGATTGCTGTCTTTGCCATTTTTCAATAGAAAACTGCTCGAAAAATCATATTTTCTGGGGACTTTTTGTATGTGGTATAGCATGGTTAATGTATCGATTTCCGACGTATGGTATCAATCTATTTACCTCAAAAAATGATAACAACAGAATCCAACCACCACCATTCCATGTAGACATCACATGCACACTCTAACACCCCACAACTTATTGAAAAAAAAAAATAAATAAAAATTCAACGACCGTTTGTACTCCAACGATCAAGTCAACAACTAAATGAAAGAGAAATGAGTGCAATAGATGGGAGATGAATTTGGTTAGAGTTAGAATGAACATACGCAAATGAACTCACATATATATAGGAGGCAAATGGGCCAAGTGGGTTAATGGACCAAGCCCGAGCCCAATATGAGGATACATAATTTAATAAATCCAATTCAATTGAATAATTGATGTCGAGTCGGCATATGTGGAACTACCCTTCATCGTTCGCATGTCACATAATTTATAGATTTCACAATTTTTATATTTTATCAAAGGTATTAGATAATTTGACTTTATATTAGCTTGAAAATTCATTGAAATCCTAGGGATGAAGCTAAAAATTTTAAAAGAGCCCAATATTTTAGTTTATGGGTTCGAAATCCACTAAAATCTATTAAAATCCTTCCAAGTAATAAAATCTTTAGAATTCTACAGTTTATTAGGATACCTAATTTCTAATGACATCTATTAAAGAGTTGGGAACACGTAAATATAAATTTATACAAATTTTTAAAATCCAATAAAATCAAGGACACCCATTTAAAGCAATCAAGCTTGAGCTTAACGCCTTAACCCCTATTAAATCTATTAAAACAAAAGTTGCCACAATATCGTTACAAAGTATTTTAAGTAAAATGAGAGAACAAAATATAAAATTATAAAGGGTAAACTCCAAGTGGAAATTTGACTAAGCTTGAGGCCTACCCAATGCAATTCAACATAAAATGAACTTGAACATTGTCACATGAAAACCTAACAATAACATTATTTAATAGTAAACTTTAAGTGAAAATAATTTGTTGTGATCATGAAGATGAAACTTCACCCTTTTGGAACAGAAATGAAATCTAGTTTAACCCAGCAGTTGACATGGAGCATCAAAATTTAAGATTGGTGATCTTACTACAAATCATTGTCTACTAACTTCTAACTGCATAATTCACTGATATGTTCATTTTGCAAGTAGGGGCAGAGCCAGCCTGTTGGACTAGGGGGGGAGCCCACAGGGGTTCAGGGGCAGCGCCCCCGAAATTTTTTTTATTCGATATCTAAAGGAAGATTCTTATTT
>CAIGRO010210820.1:0-20535 GCA_903798355.1 Fraxinus baroniana | reverse complement strand
GCAGGGCTTTTGAAAAGTCAAAAACTGCTTTTGAATCAATCTGAATAATTTTTTAGAAATACTTTGGCTGGCTAGAATAACTTTTAAAGGACACTGGTTTAATTTAGCTTCATCAATAAGTTCTTTTACAAAATCAAAAGCAGAGCCTGCCAAACAGGCCCTAGAGTATTTCCATTTAATGCCCCAACTATTCATATAATTGATCTTGAAATATTAATTAAGGAATATTATTTGTTGAACCACCTATAGTAAAAAGTCAACTTTTAGATGATTTGGTTTAACTTGGTATCAGGACACAAATGTCTTATGATCCAAGTTTGTTGGCCACCCATTTATGAATATTTTACAGCCTTTGATTAGAAGTGAATCCACCTTGGATACAAGGGTGCTTATTGGAAATAACATATAGTAACTATATTTATCTCATATCTAACCGTTTTAAGATTTTTGGTGAGGTGATGTGGTTTAACATTTACATAAATGCACTACGGTGAGACTTGAGCAGTAGATATTTGTGTGATAAAATTAGTTCATCCATAATTTATTATGCAACGTACTACTTCCTGTGTAGGTCAGATTTATTTTTTCCAGATGTGTAATTTTTATAACTAGATGACATTAGACTTGAACTTTCTACGTTTGTCTGTTGTGACGTCTCATGTTAAACCAACTCGTATTAGAGATTAAGCTCTTATACGAGGTGGTTCAACATTCTTCCTCAAAGTTGGTTCTGTATCATTTTTCCAGTTACATTTCTCATCTTGGTTAAACTAGTGTTCGTATTGAAACTTTTTCTAGGCAAGAAAGGAAGTTTGTTCTTCAAGTCTGTCCCCAGTATACCAGAAGAATTTGTTGAAAAATTGTTGTTGTTGAAGCCACTAAGCCATTGACAGGTTGGATGAAGCCATGAAGTTGTTAAATGTAGAGTGAAACTAAATCCAAGACTAATAGCTCGACTATCCTTTTTTATGTTCTTTATTGTAATATTTGGTGCTACTCTTGATGGTGTAGATGCCTCGTTCTGTATATATATCTTTAAGCATTTGGCATCGACTGTCTGATGCTAAACATGTTTTAACACGATTTGTTAACCCATATTGCCGTGTTTGGATAAGCTTGTAGGTGCTTACTGATCAACTTGTGATTTGTGAAACACAACTTAAAACATTCTGCAATTTCTTTCAATTTTATTGTGCGTTGTAGCAGCCGGGCTCCAATATATTGATGTTCATATTACTTGTCTTCACAAATTTCTGCCCCTCCCAGATTATGTTACATTCTTCTGTAAATGGATCAGCCAAAGCCTTTAGAGATTCAACAACCCTACTTAAACAGGGTTTAAAAACAGAGGCTTTGACAGGTGATGCGGATTTTTGTATTTTTCTTTCTAACTGTCCAATGATGTTGTGGCTCACCCTGTTTAACCCTGTCACAGTAGCAAAACTTTTAAAAGATTTTGCAAATTCCCAGTCCGACTCCAATTAACATAGGAATGATAATTTATTCACAGAGAATAAATTTAATTGTACTCTATATGTTTGAAGTCTATTTGATTACTATTCTACCAATTACCATCTTTACCAAAGTTAATGTTTTATTATTTTCATAGAGTTTTTCCGTGTGTACAGAATACACACAAAAAACCAACAAATAAAAAACAAACACAGGTGGGCTTGCATTTTTTCAATATTTTACCTCCATGTGAGATTTTTGGTGAAATTCTAGTGGTGAAATGGAATTATTCATTTTCACAAGTTTAGACAGAATACACACGAAAACAACAAATAAAAAACAAACACGGGTGGGCTTGCATTTTTTCAATATTTTACCTTCATGTGAGATTTTTGGTGAAATTCTACTGGTGAAATGGAATTATTCATTTTCACAAGTTTAGACAGAATACACACGAAAAACCAACAAATAAAAAACAAACACGGGTGGGCTTGCATTTTTTCGATATTTTACCTCCATGTGAGATTTTTGGTGAAATTTTTCTGGTGAAATGGAATTATTCATTTTCACAAGTTTAGACCTTGTTTGGTTTAGATTAAATTAATTTTTAGTAGATTTTAATAAAAGTTGATGGAACGTTCGGTTGAAAGTTATGAGTCATATGAATGTGTGAATTAAATTAATTGTTGATTTTATCTTAAACTTTAATTAGATTTTTTTGCTGTATCAAACATGAGCTTAATATAATTACTTTTCCACGTTTTCAAATCACTTTGATCTCAAGAGATAAAGAGCATTACAATACATTTGCAAAGAATTATTTCGGACGTAGCTCCGGAGGTTCGGTGATCGTTTCGACCGTAGCTCTGGAGGTTCGGTGATCGTTTTTAACATCTACATCCCCTATTGAACATCCAAGAAAATTATTATGTTCAGTTGCATTAAAATAGCCTAAAATGGCAACGAAAATTACAAATATTCAGAGAGATGAAATAAGAAGCTTATCTCTTAAGTATAGTGATAGATCTAACAAGATTCAATAAGAAATCTTCAAATAACCCTTCGAACAACACTAGGAAACCACAACAGAGAAATCATACAGATCTTCACAACATTCACTCAGAATATTACACAACGAAGGTTACTCTATCACACACAAACTTAAAATCATTCAAACAAAGAACAGCAAACTCTAGTTATCTCCCTCTCTTTCTCTCAAACACGTAGGAGCCCCCAAAAGTCTCCAGAATCAGAATGAACTGTCTGAGACCCAAAGTATACAATTCATCCACCATCCGGTCAGAAGCAATCCACATGTCAAGCATCAGGAGAAAACGTTTCATTAATAAAAGCATGTTTCACAACTACGTTTAATACACCAAAATGCTAGGAGCATCAAATAAGAGAACCAGGGTTCGATTCCAACATTCTCCACCTTGCTACCAGATTTTGGACTGTTAGTACATCCAGGAGCATTATCACATTTCATTTTCACTTGCTCTAAGTACCTATATTAAAATCACAAAGAATCAATGGAAAGAAATTTAAGGCAGTTTAAAAACTTATTTAAATGAATCACTTTAGTACCCATATCAGATGGATTATACTGTGTTGCAATCTTTTCAACTTTTATTATTCGCTTAGAAATAATATCTCTAATAAAGTGATATTTAACATCATTTAGTTCTATCATGAAACATATGATTTTTACTAAGATGAATAGCACTTTGATTATCAAAGAACAAAACAATTTGTGCATCAACAAATCCAAGTTCAGACAATAAGCTAGTTAACCACATTATAAGGCTAAAATTGAAAATATTAAACTAAAGTTAAAAACTGAATTTGATATGAAAATCTTGGCTCTGCTAAGAAGATCTTAGGTATGCAAATTGTAAGGAATAAAGAGAAGGACTTGTTGTTTTTAAACCAACTTGATTATGTGATTCAAATTCTGAAAAAACTCAATATGTATGACTGCAAACATATATCCTTACCTCTTGCTGGTCATTACAAGTTATCTTCTGACTGTTGTCCTAAAAATGAAAATGAATTTGCTAAGATGTCCATGATTTCTAATGCTAATGTTATAGGTTTTCTTATGTACCTGATATTTGTACTAGGCCTGATCTTGCATATAACATTTGTATATTAAGCAGATTTATGAGTAATCCTGGAAAGATCATTGGAATGCCTTAAAATAGGTATTAAGGTACCAAAAGGGTACTGCTGATTTAGGCTTAGTGTTTAAATATAATAAAGTAGGTGTTATGTTAAAGAGATGCACTGATTCAGACTTTACTAGTGATAGAGATAATAGGAAATCAACTTTATCCTATTTTTATGCCTTATTTTGTACTATCATTAGCTGGAAGTCACAATTACAGAAGATTGTTGCATTATCATCTATTGAAGTTGAGTATATATCTGCCACTGATGCTATAAAAGAAGGAGCAGCATATCATCTACATAAAGTATCAAACTTTTTGTACCATTGTCTGGAGGCTTGTTTTAAGTCATACAATGATTTCTTTAATAAACACACAGTATTTTCAGGATTGCCTTTCTCAAAACCAACAGGCTGTTTCATGAAGATAATTTCATAAAGTTCACCATACAATAAAGCAGTTTTAACATCGAGTTGATCAAGCTCTCATTTAAATTGAGTAATAAGGGCAAGTAAACATCTAATAGTAGTGTATTTTACTATATGAGAAAAAATTTCAGTGTAATCAATACTCTCTTTTTGAGTAAAACATTTTGCTATTAATCTAGCTTTGTATCTTATGTTATTACATCCACCTTCTCCTTGCTTAATTTTATAGATCAATTTACAATCTACAAATTTCTGCCCTTTAGGCCTTTCAACAAGTTCCTATGTTTTATTTTTAATCGAAGATGCCATTTCATCTGCTAAAGCAGCTTTTCAATTTCACTTTCTTTACAATTTATGGTATCATCATAAGAGTTTGGTTCATTTTCAGATAGTTCTTGATAAGTATACAAGGAAACTAAATTATCATTGTCAAATTTGGTGGAGGGTCTAATCCATCTCATCTCTCGTTCTCATCGAGGGGTAGAGATGTAGGATCAGATTGATCAATGTAATCAGTTTCCTTTTAGTGTCAGTTCAGGCAAAGTGACATTTTCTTCATGTTTAATATTCTCAAAAGTAGACTCAGAAATATTGTGGTAATTACTAGAGGACTCCACTACAATTTGAACATCTTTTCAGTTAAATCATTCTCTTTTCCTTCAAGGCAAGGTATCAAAGATTTATTAAAAATGACATATTTTGTAATTATTACTTTGTAACCACTTTCATATTTAACCCACAGTCTGTACCCTTTAACATGTTCATCATACCCCAAGAAAACACATTTAAGGGATCTATGTTCTAACTTTCCAATGTTTTGATAAGCATATGCAGTACAGCCAAAAATTTTCAAGTAAGAATAATTCACAGAGTTATTAGACCGAACAATTTCAAGAATAGCAAAATTCAAAGCACTTGTAGGACTTCTATTAATCAAATATACTGCAATCTTAACTGCTTCACCCTCAAAACATTTTTGGCAAACCAAAATTCAAAAGCATACATCTAACTTTATTTAGTAAAGTTTTGTTCATTCTTTCAGTCATACCATTTTGTTGTTGAGTATATGTGACATTTCTATATTTCAAAATTCCATGCTCTTTACAAAAAATTATTGAATTCATAACTACAGAATTCAAGTCTATTATCTGTTCTCAAGATTTTTTTATTTTAAGATCAGTCTGATTTTCAATCTGAGTTTTCCACTTCTTAGAAACAGAGAAAGTCTCATCTTTTGATTTCAGCGAAAACACCTAGGTTTTTCTTGAGAAATCATCAATTATTAACAGATAATATTTGAAACCAGATAAAGTAGAAGCTGGACCCCACGAATCAGCATGCCAGTACTCAAGTTTTTGTTTAGATTTATGAGCTCCAGGGGAAAAAAGAAATTTAACTTGTTTTCCTATAATACATTGTTCACAAGAACCAAAATCACCAAGGTTTAATTTTCCAAAAATACCTTTTGATTGCAGAAAACTCAAAACTCTTTTTTCCAACCAAGTCTTTCATGCCACAATTTTATCAAAGTAAAATTCTCAGATATAGCAAAAGCAGTCAGGCCCAAAAAAGGTTTAGCTTTCAAATAATACAAGTCATGTCTCTTAGGGGCAGAAATAAACAAATCATTCCCCCCTAAGAATTTTGATATGTCATTTCCCCAAATTAATGTTAAACTCCATATCATCAAACATGCCTAGGGACACTAAGTTCCTTTTCAAATCTGGGACAAATCTGGTTTCCTTCAGAAACAAAAAGTTTCCATTTTCTAATAGTAGTTTAGCAGTTCCTATACCACTTATTTACAGGCAAAGTTATTTCCCATTATAACCTGCCCTCCTTTGGTTTTTTCAAAGTCAATAAACCAGTTTTTGTTTGGGCACACGTGAAAGGAACAACCTGAATCAAGTATCCATTCATCACTCAATTTCTTTCCAGCACTTACAAGAACTAAACCATTTTCAGTTTTGGCTTTATTATATACAAGAGCAGTGCTCCTTTCTTCGAGACCTCTTTCTCTTGCTTCATTTTTCTTTTTTAAAACAATCTTTAGCAAAATGACCAATTTTACCACAATAGTAACATTTCTCGGTCTTATTCCTATCAGTCTACTTTTTATTTTCTTTTGAAAATTTTAGATGATATTCAGATTTACCAAAAGTTTTTCCTTTAGACAACAAGTTTACCCCAATGTTACTTGACTCATACTTGATTTCGTGTGCCTTATTTTCCGAATAATTAATTATAATATCAATAGTGAGTTCATCTCTACCATATTCAAGGGCAACCTTTAATATCCTTATACATGTCACTTACGGAGTTTAACAAAACAACATTGAACTGATATTTTGAAAGTTTTTCATCACAGTTGGTCAAGTCTTGGGTAAGTTTTGTAAATCTATTCAGGTTTTCATTCAAATCAACCGAAGGATTCATTTTGAAAGAAAAGAATTGTTTTGAAAGAAAACATTTGTTTGGAGTAGATTTGGTCACATATTTGGCATGAAGTTTGGTCCACAATTTAGAAGCAATGTTAGTTTCATCAATACTTCTAATCACATTTTCAGATAAGTATAAGAAAATAGTACTCTATGCCACTTCTTCAAGTTCAACTTTCTTAACATGAATTAAATCTGCAGGCCAATTATCATCCAAAGCTTTAACACATCTCATTTGCATTAAAATAACTTTTATTTTCTGACTCCGCAAGTTAAAATCAATTTTTTCATCAAACTGACTAATTTCAAATTTTGCAGAAGCGATGTCAAAGTCAAATCAGACACACAGACTGAAGACAAGTTACATAGTATGCAAAAAGATAGAAAGAGTATAAATTGGTCACAAATAGAAAATCACAGTAATACACTTAGTAGAACAAGATTTTCAATTAACAAACACTTGTAGAGAATATGTAAATCAAATAATCTAAATAAAACACAATATCAGAGATCACTAGACTATGTTGCACCAATCTCTCCAACAAGATTCTCCAAGTAACACAGCCATACTTGATCTCAGATTCCAAGAGCTTCACAGGAGCCACCAGATAAAGATTAATCTCAAGGGGGTTTCAACGGTGTAAAAAAAAATCAAGGGAATGATCAAGAGACCCTAATTTTATAAAGTAAGCTAAACAGAAGTTAAAGATCTCACCAAGCGAGTTTATAACTCATTTCCTTTGATTTTCTTAAGAGCAAATTCAGAAACCTCAGGATCTGAAGTAAATTTGCCTTTTTCTCCAAAGATCCATGTATCTTGTTCCTTAGTTCAAGACTCTGATACCACTGTTAAGCCAAGACCACACACAATATAAGAATCGAGAAACAAGAATAATCGAATCAACTAAAAGTAAACTACAGAAAATTAAAATGAACACCAAAGAATTATTTCGGCCATAGCTCCGGAGGTTCGGTGACCGCTTCTAATACCTATATACCCCGTTGAGCATCAAAGAAAATGATTATGCTCAGTTGCACTAAAGCAGCCCAAAATGACAATGAAGATTACAAATGTTCAGAGAGATGAAATAAGAGACTTATCTCTCAAGTACAGTAACAGATATACCAAGATTCACCAATAAATCTTCAAATGACCCTTCGAACAACACTAGAAAACCACAACAGAGAAATAAATATTACACAACGAAGGTAACTATATCAACATAACACTTAAAATCAGATATTTCAAGTGATTCAAACGAAGAACATCAGACCCTAGCTATCTCCCTCTCTTTCTCTCTTTTCTCTCAAACACGTAGGAGCCCCCAGAAGTCTCCAGAATCAGAATGAACTGTCTGAGACCCAAGAGTCATCAAGCCCTAGTAAATAATTCATACACCATCCAACGATTAAGCAATCCACGTGTCAAGCATCAGGAGAAAACGTTTCATTAATAAAAACGTGTTTCACAAACACGTTTAATCCACCAAAATGCTGAGAGCATAAAATAAGAGAACCAGGGTTCGATTCCAACAAACGTATTGGACTTGACAAATTCAATAAAGCACGCTAAGTTATTGTTCAATATTTGAATCAAAGTCAACAATTAATTTTTACCACATATTTTATGGGATCCATAACTTTTTAACCATACATTTTATCAATTTTTATCAAAATTTACTAAAAATATGATTTTAATTTTCACCAAATATTGGCTAAATGGTTAGACTTACAATCTTCTAACATAAAAATGTTCTAAAAGTGTGCATTTGGTACATCATATTGCTCAGAAATAAGAAGAATTATGCTACGGAGCCCGGGTTGGTGACCGGGCTCCGTGACAGGGGGGCGATGTGGCGCCCCCCTGTCACTTGGTCACTTGGCCCGGTCACCAACCCGGGCCAAGTGACTTTTCCCAAATAAGAATCTAACATAAAAGTATCAAGGACAAAATTTCACATCGATTAAAATTTTGGTGTATAATATATAAATACAAAAAGATTAACCTTTTAAGATAGAATGTATGGAATTGACAGATGTTATCGTCTTAAAAGTAAGACTGAATGAAATTATTCTTATCGTGTTTGGGAGGGCTTTTTGAGAGCTCGAAAGAACTTTTAGAATACTTTCGTATGAAAATGTAGTTGTTTGCTTGCAAATTAAAAGAAGTGGTAATTGACATTTGACATAAGAAAAATGACCTTTTTAATCTGTTTGAGGGAAGCTCCAATTTGGAGCTTTTCCAAAAAGCTTTAAATTCGGCTTTTATGGATAGCTGGAATCTGCATTAATTCTCTTATTAATTTTTAATAAAATACAAAATATCTAATTTTCTTATCGACTACTATATTTTATGATTTAAAGATTCTTTTTGAATGATTAATAGGGCAACTTTTACTTTTAAATTTTATTCATTATTATTTTTCATTTTTGTTAATATCCGAAAAATATATTTAGAAATGAAATGAAAAATTTAGTTAAAAAAAATTAAATGATAAAAGAAATTACGGTATCTTATATATATAATAACGTCTCATATCTTAACTTCTTAAACAAATAAATTTGAACAAATATGAATAATACTAAGAAAAATATGCCATGACAATTTAATTAAAATATTTAGTTTTATAGATTTTGTATAATAAAGAAATAATATTTAGTAAAATAATTTTATGTACAATTAATAAATCAAAGTACTTAAAATATGTTGCCAAACCGTCGAGGGAAAGTCCCCTTTACCGAATGGGGGTACTGAATGGTGTCGCCCCCCCCCCCTCCCCCCCCTCTCACAAATGCGGTGGGCCCCATGTGTATTTAAAAATGTCGGCTCATGGTCCCCACCTCCTAATGTGAGTGGGGTGTAAAAGATTATGTTTTAAAATTATGTACATGTAGTATTATCCAACCATCAATATGTTCTAACATTGGTTTGAAATTGAACATTTGGCATATGTATGACACCAATAAATGACATTTTTTATTATAAGTTCTCGATCACTTTTTTGTTGACAATCAAAAAATCATCAATTTTTCGGTAACAGCTGTTTTTGGAAAAGCTCTTCAAGTAAAAGTTGTATTGATAAAAGCTCTATCCACAATTATGGAGATAAACCCACAATAAAAAAATAATAATTTATATTAATTTGAGGATAAGAATGCGATGAAAAAAAAAGTTGTGAGACAAAAATGTTATAAACCTTTAATACAATTAAAATGTAATCTGATTATTTCATAACATCGGACTGTTAGCGCTAAAAAATGAAAAGTCGTGGGTAATTGTGATAAGAAATAAAGATTGATGACGGAAGTGTTAAAGAGCAAAAAAATGGGGGAAGGTTTTCCCATTAATTTGAAGACGAAATTGTAATATGTTCGTTCATGTTCAAAATTGGACAATATCTAGTGTGGTGATTATGTACACAAAATTATGTTTTTTTGTTGGATTGGAAGATTGTCACGTCATCTCGAAATTCGAAAATCAAAAAATTAATTGATTGTCCTTAAGAACTATAGCATAAATTCAGTGCAATCATTAGTTGACATTAATGTTGACATGACAAGTGTTGGCTAGAGGTTGATGGAGTGAAAAAATAGTCAAAAATTTAAATTGTTCAATGATATACAGTCACATGTCAAAATGTAAAAATTGTACATGCAGCATGATTGAATTCAGGGTCCGTTTGATTGTAAATATAAAAAATGTATGGAAAGAAAATGTTTTACATGAAATTGATTTGCCTAGAAATTATTTTACAATTAATTGTGTTTAATTGGTATAATTTTTCATGAAAAATGTTGAAAGTTTGGTATCCGTTTGGTTTCATTTTTTTTTTATGAAAATTGTCCATTAAAATGATATTCTTTCTACCATTCGGTCTAGAATTTGTAACAATTGCAAAAAAAAAAAAAAATAACAAAAAATACCATACTTAATACTATTCGTTTGACTTTGTTTTGCATGGAACTTGTCAATAAAAGTGATAAATTGTTTTACCATTGTGTCTAGAATTTTTTTTCAATTGCCAAAAAAACCTGAAAAATATTTACCAACTAAAACATCATAAATTTGTTTTCATCAAAAAAATGGAAATTTTGGAAAGTTGGTAAACATTTTTTTGGGAAAATTTTGCCTATCAAACACTACAAATGTTGAAAAATGGAATTATTTTTAGGGAAAATGTGGTGTATCAAACAAACCCTTAGTATTTTAAGGTCAAGTTATTTGTTTTGAACTATATTTTTAGGTTCGTTTGACAAAATTTCCTTTACTTCTACTTGTAGAAGAATTTTTAGAGAAATTTTTAAAAAAGTATATCCAAAAAAAAAATATATATCAAATATGTTAAAAAAATTGTTTTTTAAACGATTTTTGATTCTTCAAAAGTACTGTCAAACAAGTCCTTAGTGTACCCAAAAGTACCCAAAAGTCTTTTAGGCTAACCTTGACATTGTCGAGCTCACATTCTTGGACGCTTGAAGCTTATTCATGTTTAATCCAACTTTGGTCAGACTATATGAGGTCGATTAAGATGCTCATATTTTAGTTTTTGGCTACGTAAAAAAAAAAAAATTTAAATTAAATAAAAAATTTAAGAGGGTAACATTCATCCACAGACAAATAATTGTGAGCAAATTTAGTAAAAGCTTTGGTCAGGTATTTACTTGTTTATTTAAATGCAAACGGTCCACTTGGTCGAATATTCTGATTAAATTAACATTTTACTTAAATGCATAATTGTCCTATTCTCGACAAATGAATATAGAAAAATTTTAGAATTAGGAAAAGGGACAAAAGCCCTAGAAATTTTTAAGTATGAATCTTAGATATGTGTGCTTTTGGTTGTTTTTTAGGGTTCTTGAGAGTGGAAATTACAGCATGCAATTTGTCTCCATTTTGTCTTAGAAGCTGCAAAAGTTTCTAGTCAATTATATTATAGCAAACTGCATAAATTATTGTTTTAACTATGCATATATATTAGTGTCGATTTTTTATTTAATTAATTGGTTTATCCGTTGTTTTCTGAAAGACACAACGAAATTTCAAACACTTGGATAGGAAGACGAATTTGTTTTAAGAATACTATGTAAACACAATTACACATGCATGGATTTGCTATGATTTAATTTCGTTGATGTTGTTAATGTTTATATGATCGTATTATCCGTTTAGTATAACACTGGTAACCTTTGTATTGTATAATCCAACGATATACATATATTAGTAAGCTAACTAAAATAACATTAGGGTTACTAAAAATATGCATTATTTTCACTATGTTTCTATACGTTACATTAACAATTCGCAATTTCGAGACTTGAACATGGATGTATATCTAAGGACATATTTTGTACGTTGAATTGTAAAAGATCATATACAAATAAATGAAAACAGACTTATGTAACATACATACATACACAGGAACGAATCCAGGACCGAATTACAGGTCGGACTAATACGTAAAAAAAAATTACACAAATTTTTTTTTTTCAACTAAAAAAATTTAATGGGCTGGGGGGGCTGACCCCCACTAAATCCGTCCCTATACATACATTTATTTGTTATCGTGTCTAATCATATCTGCTTACCCTATTATATAATTATAATGATTCTTTTAAGTATCTAGGTTCAAATAATTGTTCATATTTCTATAGCAAACAATGGGAAATGGAGCATTGGATACTCTTCCATGGTGAGAAGAAAATTAGCTAAGAAATAGATAAATAAATAAGGCAGCATTGGATTCTCTTCCTTATTGAGAAAAGCGTGTACCTGGAAGCTACGCAAACTACTTCAAAAACAAAGTTTTGATAGGTCCGAATAATGTGCTACATGTTTTGAATCTTCAGTAGGCAAATTCTGTTGCTATATCCTTAAAAATGACCATAATACAGTCAACTAATTATGTGCAATTTTGACGTCTACATCAATATTTTGTCACGAGAACATTCAAGTCTAGTCGTGGCCCAAGGCTATCTAGGCAGTGGCCTTGACCCTCAAAAAAAGATTAAAAGCACAACGATGACTTTTTTTTTTTCCTAAATAAAAGAAACTTGTGGAATTTTCTTGCATTAAATATTTTCTTGAATATGTAGTAGTGCAAATATAAGCAAAAGGTTGTCCTCCTACCTAGTTAATGATTTTTTTGTAATTATTCAGGATTATTTTCTATTCTTCACATTTGATTGCTTTTCGACAATAAATTATGGTGTACATCACTGGTTTCTAGAAGCCCTTTGTGTTCTATTTCTTGAATTCAAGAATTGCTTCTCGAATCAAATAGTCAGTGAGTACCATCTACATAATATTCATCATCATGAGAAAACTGCGTTGGTAAAAAAATAGTTAGTGATTGCTATGCTTGTAAAAAAAAATGTTAGGGATCTCGTAATAATTTATCACTGAGCGCCTCAAAATTCTCAGGACAGACTCTGAAAGCCCTCAAACTCTCAAAGTCACAGATTTAAATTATGTTGAGGGCCCATAAAATCTCATTTGAATGTTGAGGACTCAAAATGTCGAGCCTTAATTTTCACATTTAGGTTTGAGGCTCCATAAACACAGCGAAGTGGTGCATCGGTTAAAGGGCCATGGACCCGCCATGCGGCCCATGCACAAAGCAAGTTATCACTTTCTGGTAAATAGTAATGATTAAAAAAAAGTTTACTTTTTTCAAGTGATATCACGAATAATAGTACTTGCGAATCTTTAAAATTAATAAAAATTGTACATTTATATAATAAAGTATAATTTTGAATTAAAGTTGGTCCCTGAAAAACTGCACAAGAAGAAAGGTACTCTTTCAAATTCAATAGTTAATTTGTACAAATAGAGCAAGTGCACGAATGAATAATAAATGTTGCAGAGGTATTTGTCTTCAAAAATGCCAAGGGTGTAATTAAGCCACATTATTTTGAAATAATGTATTCTAAAATAATATATTGATGAAAAATGTATGGTTGAAAAAGAAAGAAAATTTATTCATGTGATGGAAAATATTATTTTATTGAATAATGTGTGGTTAAAAATGAGTAGAAAAATGAGAACAAGAATTTTAAAGGTTGAACCCCGCCCCGCCCCATCCCTAGAGTATCGTGGAGGAGGTAAATCGCGAAATGTGCCTCAGTAGGTCAGGGTACAAGAGCTGTCATATTGGTGCCCACAAAGAGTCCAATTTCAAACCTTGTTAGATGCAGGAATCGAATCCTCACACTGCGCCTACTAGCTCAGCTGAGACTACCTCACTCCTGTCCGAGAATGAAAATTTTAATGTGTATCAAACATGGGCTAAATATACACTTCAAGTGTACACCTACTTTGACATTTGATGTATTGTTAAAAATTGACTGGAGGGAAAACTGTTTATTTTTTAAACTGTCCAATGATATGTTGTAATGTGACAAAATGTAAATGATGATGTGCATGCAGCATGATTGGTTTCTTATGATGACATCGAGTCTGTTCAATTCAGAGCAAAAGTGAATCGACGCTCATCAGCTCTACCTTTACATGTATTCGATAAATTCTCTAACGTTTGAATGGGAAATTTGGCCTTTCAGTAATATGACACGGGAAAGATAATCGACAATCGCATTCAAGAAGGGTTGGTGCTGATGTATCCATGGGGAGAAGCCACGTCTTGACAATGACATGCTATTTTTGTGATCGGGGGAGGTGGGAAATGAATGGTTCAATCAATTAAATTCATGCCTATGATCGTATGAATTTGAATTTGAATCAAACAGGGCCTAAGAACTAAAGTTAGCCTTGGTGAGGAATAAAATTAAATTTTTAATAGCTTTATAAAAAATAATGAAATGCATGATTAAAAAGTTGTGAATTCTTGAAATATATGGTTAAAATTAATTATAAACTTTAATTTAAATTAAAATTTTAATTCTAATCCCTACAACTAAACAGGGCATAATATGTCATAAATTTGTTATTACGCTGTCAATTCAATAATTTGGTTTGTACGATAGAATCATTGGGTTATGGTGTTTAAGTCACTTCAATAAATGATTAGAGAATTTTGGGTCGTAAATAAGGTAAGATTAACTGTAGACTCAAAATGTTTATTCATATCAGTACTAAATAGATTGTATCCATGGATTAATTTGGAATGCTCATAGAAGGGGTAAAGTGAGCCCGCCCTACTTTTTATTGACATGGAACAACGTACGCTTCTTTCTCAGACCGAACTACCAGTCAACATGTTTATCCAAGTACATAGGGATGGCAATCAAACGACTCGTAAAAAACGAGCCATGAGCTACGAGCCACGAGCTGTTTGGGCTCGTAAAAAAGATGAGTCCGAGCACGAGTAGAGTAGGCCAGCGCGCTAGGCAAGCCGAGCTCGTTCGGCTCGTGTTTTGACGTGCGGCTGGCTCATGGATTAGTCAAAAATATGATTTATTTTTTTAAAGGCTTATTAAAAAAAAAAAAAAGAAGACGAGCTCGACCCGCCAGTAATGAGCCGAGCTCGTGCGTATATGGGCCAAGCCTCGGCTCGGCCCAATGTCACCACTACAAGTACGACACGACTAATTTATAAAGACGAATTCAACATAACAATTCGATCCTAAATCAAGTCATCAAGGTGCTCAATTAAGTAGACACTGTACCGAGCCTACCGTCTTTTTAATTAGTGATGCTACATGTTCGCTCAAATTTACCACTTGGGTCACAGAACGCAGAAGTGGTCAACCAATCAGCAGTTGCCACCTCTGCGTTTTGTCACCCCGGAGGTAAATTTGGATGTACATGTAACATTACACAATTTTAATACATATTTAGGATATGTTTGAGCCACATTATTTTGTAAACATGTATTTTTAAATAGTAGATTAATGAAGGATGTGTGATTGAAAAAGAAGCAAAAGTTATTGATGTGATGAAAAATATTATTTTATTAAAAAATGTGTGATTAAAAATAAGTAGAAAAATAAGAATGAAAATTTTAACGTGTAACATACGCTTAGAAAGCTCGACTCTCTCCTTTTCGGTAGGTTAATAAACATTCTAAAGAATCCCTCCTCCCCACATAGCATTCATTTCAGTACTCTATTAATTACCACGAAACTGAAAAAAATATTCATCACTTCGAATATCTCCACTTCGCCTCGATCTTATAAATCTGAATTTGAATCAAAGAACTCTGTGCAATTAATCCACTGTTTGCGTAAGTCTACCTCTTCCTTTCCAAATCCCAAGCTCTTCATTTCCATTTTTCAAACCTCAAAAGCAAAGCTAAATCTGAATCATTGATGGCTCAAAAGCAGCAGTTGTTGCATGAGCTACTGAAAGAAGAACAAGAACCGTTTCATTTGAACACCTACATTTCAGACAGATTCTCTCAACTCAGAAAATCCTCTTCACAGATCAAGACACGAAAGCCCATAATTCCCATAGATTTAAAGAGCAGTAGCATCTGCAAGAATGCATGCCTTTTATCGTTCCAAAACTCGCCGGACTTCAGAAAGTCACCCTTTCAGAGCCCATGTAAATCGCCAAATCGTGCTGTTTTTCTTCATATTCCTGCTAGAACTGCTGCTCTGCTTGTCGAAGCGGCTATGAGGATTCAGACAAAGCAGTCAAAACGAAAAACCCAGATTAAAAATGTTGGGTTCGGGTTGTTTGGATCCATTTTTAAGATGTTGAAAGATCGTACCAAGAACAAAAGACGTATGCTTGGTGACTGTGATAATCAGGTCGAAATTTCAAGAAAAAATGAGACAAAAATTGACGAAAAAATGGACATGGATATTAGAATTTCTTGTGATACTTGGTCATCGAGTAATGAGGAGAAGTCTATGGATTTGGAGACATCTACAAGCAGCTGTTCAGAATATGTTGCTAAAAGGAGAGCAAATATTAATGGCGATTTTGCTTCTTGTGAGAAGTGCTTTTGCTCAAGCCCTTTCAGATTCTCTCTACGGAAAAGCCAATCATCCTCCGGTCGTCGGACGCCGGATTTCTCTTCACCTGAAGCTTCTCCGAGCCGCCAGATAAAAGGGGTTTGTCTTTTCTTTTCCTTTCGTCTCTTAATTACGCGGGGCAAGTGGGTGTTTGTTTCATCACTGTACCTCTGATCAAACATCTGCCACCAAAATATTTTTCCAATAGCCTCTGTCCGTTAAATTACTGCAACAAAAGGACAAAACACAATTTGATTGTTTTTAGGGCCATTTTAATCTGGAATTATGAACATGCACATGTAAGAAAAGTCTGCACTCTGATTATCTTCATTCAAGGACTTGTATTGCTATGGAATAGTTATAATCTTGATAAATGTCTATTAGTAAACATTTTTTTTTTTTTGTAGGAGATAGCGAATTGTGGAACAAAAAGTTCAGAAGTAGTACTAGGAGAAGAAGAGGAAGAGGGAGAGAAAGATCATTTTAGTCCGGTATCTGTATTGGATCCTTCCTTCGAAGAGAACGACGGACAAGAAAGGGCGGATATAGACGATGACGGTTATGATCTTGAATGCAGCTATGCAAGTGTACAAAGTATGTAAGATTTCTCGTTGATAATATATATATGATTTTACATGAATACGGGATCATACATATTCCTCTTAGTTATAAGAAAGATTGTGAGGCATATTTTTTAAATCAAGTGTTGCTAGGAATCATTGCAGGATCAATAGTGATAAGCATTTTACATGTACATCAGTTGCTATTTCTGTGATACAGTTTTTTCCATAGAAAATCATATCATGACATGTTCATAACTTCTTGTACGACTCGCATTCTGGTGGTGGGGTTATTGCTCAATAGTCGCAGTCGTCTTCAAATAATGTATAGGGACAGACAGCAATGGTGCAGAATTGTGTATTTGATTATGTGCTGTTGGATTCCTTTGATCTTTTCTGTCTGCTCACTAATTCATTGAGGTCAAAAAGAATGAGAAGCTGTAGCTTTCTCATTTTTTGCGTCTATTCTGGGCTATTCTTAACCAATTAGCTTCATCAAGGACTTGTCTTAGTATCTTATCATTTGTTAACTTCGTTGTTGATGATGACTTCTAGTCGATTTCAGATTGACTGAATTCGTGTCACATTTTTGCTTACTTGAAATGGCTTGAAGTCAGAATTATTAGGTGTCTGAGAGAGAAATTGATTTTGATTTTGTGTTTTTCACTTGTACTGAACTTGCAGGAGCAAAACAGCAGCTGTTGCACAGGCTTCGCAGATTTGAAAAACTCGCAGAGTTAGATCCAACAGAACTCGAGAGAAAGTTGCTAGATGGATCAGATGATGATGAACAAGTGGAAAGAGAGGAATGCAAAGACCACGATCCATTTGCAATGTACAGAGAGCATAGTGTCGACACATTTGCTTCCGAAGTCTTTAGCAGATCAAGGCTTCAGAAAATGAGGAAGACTCCTACTGATATGAAGAGGCTAGCCTTGGATCAAATTATCGAGCAAAACAGTGAAATGAATTGCTTGAACAATAGTGAAGTAGTATTTGACACCGTAGATATGATGATTGAATTGGCTTTCCAACAAGAATCAGACAGATGGACGAAATTTCGAGCGCAGGAGGAAGAGATTGCAGCAAAAATTGAGGTTGGCATATTTGGGCTATTAGTGGAAGAGTTATCAGAGGAGCTATGTTACTGAATTGGACGTCGTAGAAGACTTGAATAACGTAAACAATTTTTTTTTAATTATTATTTTTTAAAAATTTTGTTTCGAGTTTGAACATGATAGTCCGATTTGTATGATCAAGAACTCAAGGGATATGATAAATAGATGGTAGCATTTGGATTTGGTTCACATATATTGCTAGATATGCATGTTGAGAAGTTATATAAACCTATTCCTTTCTCAGATGACATTATAATGAGTGCAGCTCTAGCTCGACTGGATAGTTATGGAGGAGACGCAGGTTGAAAACGTGAATAATAATAAAAATGCTCTTTTTCGTAACGCACAAATGGATTTTGTTCGAATTGCGCTCGAGCTGAGAATCCACCAGAGAACGGAAAATTGAAATATTATTAATCAAAAAAGGCTGTAGGATTTTCAAACTCTTTAACACGTATTTAGAGTATCAAGGTGAAACCCTAATTCGGTATACAAATTCGAATAGAACTAGACAACTATAAAAACAACGAAAATACCTTTAAACTGATTCAAAACAAATCCCCTGTTTGACCACCATTAAATAGAAAAGTCATAATTCGAATAGTGATTTTTAAAAAATGTGTGCGGTTAAAAAGTAGATAAAATTTTTGGGTTTACTTGCAGAATATTTTATTGTACTGAAAATGAGTATGTAGAAAAAGAGTTTAAAAAATTATGGTGGTCAAACAAGGGTTAAAAAAAAAAGGGGATAAAACAGACCCTAAACGATGGAATTTGATCTTGAAAGTTTAATGATGTTGGTCGGAGAATTGAAAAACGCTTTCGGATTTTACTGGCTTGTGTAAATAGGATGGCTCCACGCAGAAAACAATTTTTTTTACCGAGAATTAAAGATGACAGAATTTAGCACAGTTAATTCATGTTTGCAGAATATTGACAGATTGGTAAAATGCATCCTGACCATTCATGTGAAATGCTTGTGTCAAGTTACTAAATTCAAGATAGGTGTCACTGTCTACGCGCAGGACTCGATTTAGATACATTAAACGCTTGAGCTGAATTTGTGTTAGGATGAGGCCAAGCCAGTGTACTTAGGAAATGCTGACTCTTGTGCTTCAGCTTAGTTCAATAACGATGGTTGTGCTTAGCTCGTCTGGTGTAGCTAAAAAATCAGATTTTTAGTAAATTTTGATAAAAGTAAATATGTGTTTGAAAAGTTAATAAGAGTTATCGATCTTGTCAAATATGGTTAAAATTAATTGTTGACTATGAGCATGTGGTCGAGATGCCATGTAATTACTAATGACATCTTTGCTATATGACTATAATCATATAGAAATGATGATATATGCTGATCAGTGAGTGGTGCAGATAGCACTCCCAAGATTTTTGTTCATTGTGACTTCACTTATATGTGGTGGTAGCCCTACTGGAAATTTTCCAACGAACCCACTTGTTAAATGACAACATATTGTGATGTCGAAAGATATAGACACTGGCCTTAAGAGTCTATAAGCTTGATCACGTCACTTTAAAGAATCGAACTTAGCTCAAATAGACAAAAAAAACTAATGGGTTAATTTCACAAACGGTCACTGAACTTACTTTAAAATTACAAAACGGTCACTGAAATTTAAAACTTGTAGAAACGGTCACTGAAGTTTCATGCGCTTTCACAAATGGTCACTGAAGTTTTAATTTCTTTTACTACCGTTATGATTTTAATTCAAACTTAAATGACCAAAATATGTGAACATAAAATCGTGAGGACCTCAAGTGCAGATTTCATCTAAAACCCAAAACCATTCCCTCCTCCAAATTCTCTCAGCCCGCCACCTTTGGACCACCATAACTCCAACCTCCGGCGACCTTGGCCACTGGACCAATATACCGTTTTGAAGCCCTCAATGCCCTCTTCACAACCCACCCAACTACTAGCTTTAACCCTGTTGGAATTGGCCGAAAAATCGCACCAAAGTGGGGACCAAAATACTTTGTCAACTCCGGTCACCAACTATGGACAACCAAAAACCCAACCTCCGGTCACCTTGGTTGCCAGAACAACATACCACCTTGAAGCTCTCATTGCCCCTTCAAAACCCACCCAACCACCAGCCTTAACCCGATAGATTTGATCAAATATTTGAACCAAAATCAGATGAACACGCACCAAAAACTAGTCGAAAAATCAACTTTCTGCGACACCCATGTCGTATCCACCCCCACAAGTCGATCAATCTCCTTATTACACACCTAATCAGAAAATCCAAAGATGCAAAGTTTTTCTTCCATAGCGCAGTCGGTCCTTCAACCACGAATTCCAGTTACGGCGTTGCAACTCACGGTGGAGGACCACCACCCCTAGCACCGGCCCACCATAGTGCATCCATTGAACATATGGGTCTTGGCCAATTTCGAATGAACGAGGACGAATTTGGAGGAGATTGATCGAATGA
>CAIGRO010210812.1:0-11723 GCA_903798355.1 Fraxinus baroniana | reverse complement strand
CTGGCTATCACTTCCATCGCGGGTTCGGGACGGGATCAAACAGCTGGCTCATTCAATTGGAGGTTCGAGAGACAATTATGTGAATGATAGCATTTGCTTGGTTGCTTTTGTTCGCTTTTCGAACTTCTAGGATCCATTATTTTGGTGAATATTAGACAGGGATTCATTAAAAATATACAGAAACATAATAATATGGATGTTAGGCTGTTGAAATTATTGGGTTCTTAAATCGCACCAGTGGATGGTCCATGTATAACTATAGCTTCAACAGATTTTTAGATGATTTTAATATTTTCTTTCAAGTGTGAAGCCTGCAGAAATTGAAACTCTCAATAATTCAATTACTTTCGAATATAAGCTGTTTTTGTATTTAAGAAGCGAACTCATATTTTAAAAGTAATGATTGAACACAACAAATTAATTTATTCAGTACTATGTAACATTTCATTGACTGGTGGTCAGCACTATTATACACTTGCTTTTCCTTGTATGTTGACTCTATAAGAAGAAGTCATCCACGAAATCTACTGAGCTTATTTTCTTGAATGGAGTCTCATTGAAGTTTTTGCTGTCTCAGAATTCTCAATATAGTTGTGTATTATATTTGTTTATAGACTTCTTCGTGCAGAGATTTCAAGGTCTGGTAATGATTTTATTAATCAAGGAACTTTATCTCATCACACTTGTGGCAGGGTGGAGGGTGGTGTAACAATATTAGAGCCTGTGTTTACCGGAAAAAGACGCGCCGTGGGTCATCCACATATTTTGAGAAGATAATTCCATTTACAGGGATACTTAGCAACAAGGCTCAAGAAAATCCAGGTCAATTTGCAAAGATGTTTCTGAAAATTCTGTTAACTATGTTGAATCCATGCTTCTCATGTTTCAACTTCCTGTTACAAATATTAAATTTTTTATTTTGATTTTCCACATGCAGATTTCTTTAACTGGAATAGAGTAAAGATCCGGTACTGTGATGGTGCCTCCTTTACTGGGGACAGTGAAAATAAGGTTTATTGCATCCTCCAAAATTTCATTTTCTGTTTGGTTATTTTGGGTTAGTTATCCAAGCACTATTGAGATTTCTTAACTTCGACGTCAAAGTAAGTTTTTGAAGCTGCAAAACAGGCTTCTTATTTGTTACAAAGATTTGTAGTCAAATAGCTATAAAGGTGTTATCAATCTTCTTCTACAATTATCATTAGTCTTCTTAGTTATATCGGGTGGTCAATTTATGGAAGACACAAGTGATGTAATGCTTATGCTTTGTTTGTGAAAAAAAATCAGCAGAAAGTCATTCCAAAGTAGTAAGGAAAAGATATAGTATCAAAGTACAATCAAGATGAAGTAAAGGAAACTAGTGATGAAATTCAAATTTCAACGCTAGTTAAACTGGTAGAGACTAGAAACATACTAAACTAGTACTTGAAGAGAAAATCAAGAACCCTAATGAGAAGAACTAGTGATAAACATCCTCCACCTCAAAATACTTAGGCTTTTGGTTGTTTTGAATGAGGATGTGTTTTTTCTCTGAAAAACCTTGTTATATTTCGTGTAGGCTGCAGGGTTGCAGTTCAGAGGACAACGTATATGGCAAGCTGCAATAGAAGACTTGATGTCAAAAGGAATGCGTTATGCAAATCAGGTTATCATCTATTCGTTTCTTCAAGTACTCATGCTATGGTTCTGTTCACGCGTTGTATTCACTTTGATACTACGTGCCATGTTGCAGGCCCTTCTCTCTGGATGCTCTGCTGGTGGTCTAGCCTCTATCTTACACTGTGATGAGTTTCGGAATCTATTTCCAAGAAGAACCAAAGTGAAGTGCTTGAGTGATGCTGGATTATTTATGGACGTGTAATTATCCAAATTTTTATCTTTTTAGTTATGCTCTGTTTAAGTTTTGCAGTTATATGCTCCATAACCCTGCTTTTTATTATTGTTTCTAAAATGCTTCCTTTGATTTTCAGCACTGATGTATCTGGTGGACACACGATTAGAAATTTCTTTGCTGGTGTAGTAAGTTTACAGGTACTTATTGAATCAAAGATATCGTTTATTATTTTCCCTGTGTACCTGCTGTGGCATTTTGCCCTATTCTAATAATCCTACGAGTAATTTTATTGGTTATATTGAGCGCTAATTTGATACAGTGGTCATAATATCGATACTTTCCAAATTTATCAAAGAAATGGTGCATTGCTTCTAAATTTCAAACTTTGAAAGTTGATGTTTTCTTATTACATCAACTATCAATATTTTTCTTCTCTATTGTAAATGCATTTGCAGTCAGTTTATGTAAGAACTGCTATATCGAAAATTTCTAGTGAATTTGTAGCCCTGTACAGCTCTGCTTTATTCCTTACTCTGAAATTTATGTGCATCTATTTGCAAATTGTTCCTCTTGAGTACTAAGATGCAATTTTGATGTCGCATCGAACATGCAAAAGGTTTTGCTCAAGCAGGCAATTTGTCGAATAGAAAATATAGGATGGATAAAAGAGATAGAAACAGTAGATGGGTGATGCAAACTCATTTTGATGTGCGTTTCTGCAGTTTGAGAAGAACACCACACACTAGTGACAGGTTGGATAATTATGCTTTTTGATAAAGCGTCTAAAAATAATTATTAGGCATTGAAGTAATGAATTAACTGAAGAATGTGGAATTCCTAGGAAAATAAGCGGAATGGACAAAAGTAAACTAAGGGTAGGTTGTGGTTTTGGACTGAGTGACATGAATAGGAAACAGAACAGTTTTCAGAATTCAACAGAGCATAAAAAACTGTGGCTAAACAATGTCAGAGGGCAGGTCACTGGTATTTCTCTCTTTGCTAGACCTTGTGTAGTTTTTTTCTCCTTTCAAAATCACACTTTTATCCGGCAAAGTTTCCAACAGCGTCCCCAAACATGTTTGAATTTTGAAATAAAATTTGTATTAGACATGACACCATCAAATTAATGCTTGGTTCTTGAATGCCATGCTTGCCAGCTTGCTTAGCATAACTTTCCTGCGTTCTCATACAAGTTCCCACAAATTTTAATAGGGTGTCCAGAGGAATCTGCCTAGCACTTGTACCAATCATCTTGATCCAACTTCGGTGAGACTAATTTTTTGTTGTTTTTTATTGAGAAGACATGAAATTCTTACTATGTTTTTCTAGTTTAGCAATTTGCCATTTACGATTTCGTGTCTCTTTTTGTGCATAGTGCTTCTTCCCTCAGAATTTAATTGCCAACGTCAGAACCCCTCTGTTCATTCTAAATGCTGCTTATGATTCATGGCAGGTAATAATTTATTTCAGTTTGTTGCTGCACTTAAATTTCTTGGAAATACAGTAGAGGTTTAACAGCTTTCAATTGCACATATTAGGTACTTGTAAAATAATATGACTGTCAACTGTATTGGTAGCTCTGGTGAAGTGAAAATAGGAGGGCACTCGCGCTTGCTTCCGTAATTTTCTGTTCTAATCAATGGGCCCTTACTAGATTAGATTCATACTGAGGAAGACTGGACCTTTAGAAAACATTTTGAAATCAGATGGTGTTTTTATTATCGGTCTTCCTGTTAAGAAATCAAAGATTTCCAAAGACTTGCAAATAATATGAATAACAAATGTAGTAATTTAAATCTATCTGTTTTTCTTTCGTATTTAGGTCCAAGAAAGCTTGGCTCCTCGAATAGCTGATCCTCGTGGTAATTGGCACGACTGTAAGATGAACAATGCACGATGTTCAGCACCCCAAATCCAATTTCTGCAAGGTGAGTGACTGTATCTGCTTGATATTTCTTAATCTCGTTTTCATATCTGAGAACTAGTCGATCAATAAAAACTGTTGTTGAGCAGGTTTTAGGGCTCATATGATGAACGCAGTAAAAGGCTTTGCCACATCTAGACAAAATGGGTTATTCCTAAATTCATGCTTTGCTCACTGCCAGTCTGAGAGGCAGGATACCTGGTTTGCAGATGATTCTCCAGTAATTGGGAACAAGGTATAACCAGAAGTACGAATTTTCTTTTAGGTTTTCATGCACATACATATAAGAACTCCTATATTCTTAGTCCTGCTTATAAAGAAACTGGTTGTAACGTGCGTAGTTCTCTAAGTTGATATAATTGCCGTGAAATCCTTTATAGGGCCGCTTTTAAGCTAAAACATGGCATTTCCAGATGTACTCTAGTTATTGAAAGTCCAGTGGATTTTTTTTTTCTTTTGAACACAGAAAGGCCTGTGGATGTTAAATGCAGAACAAATTTTTGTAATCTCCACAATTCATAGACCTGAGGAAGTTATCATGTGAACATCATGCATACTCATTTGTGCGGTATCAATATTCATTAACAAGTTGTCTGATAGGAAAGCAACGTAAAAGTAATGTAGAATACATTCAGAGTTTCCTTTTACGAAACAATTGAAATGGAAGAAATGGATCCTTTTTCTCGGCCTCCCTTCTCAATGTCTTCCTTTTTGTAATGAATGCACACTTGTAGAAACTAGCAACTATCACCTCTTCTGCTCTCTCTCTTTAAATATCTTTTATGCGATGGATTTCTTTCATTAACACGTGTCTTTACTATGTTACCATGCAGGCTGTTGCAATAGCTGTCGGAGATTGGTTCTTTGATAGAGCAAGTATCAAGGCCATTGACTGCGCATATCCATGTGACAAAACTTGTCACAACCTGGTTTTCAGATGAACCAGGTTTTAGTTTTCGCCTTCTATTCTTAGCTAATTAATTTAATCATCATGATGGGCAATCTTCATCTTCAATTTATTTATAATTTAAGAAAATACATTGATGAAAATAAATCTACAATTGCTTTGAAATTTTCGAGTCTTCGATGTACTCCATATGTATACACTCTGTAAGAGAGAAAAATCAAGATTTACAGCGTGGTGACGAGAGTTCAGTTATTTTTATACGTTCTTTCTCCCGTTGAGTGGTATTAATTTTTTGATAAAGAGCCATGTAATCTGAGGATCGACATTCATTAAAACTGTTGGCAGTGATCAAGCATATTTTGAGATTTACAAAATGCGTGCACTTGTTTATTCAGTAGTGCTGAATGCTCCTAAGGAATGTTTGGTATGTTGAACGCAACAGGATTAGATATACTATCATATGTTCCTTTCTTTACCCTGTTTAGTCATCAAATAGGAGGCACCAAACATGTCGTTAGTATACCCCTTTTGCTTGTAATTTCCCTGCACTATGAATTTGACCTTGTCTTGAGGTTCTGGCATGTGCAAGTAGACTAAAAAATGATTAGAGGGAAGAGTCTTCTTGATACTGCATGCCTCAGACAAGGAATCAAATTAATTTTTATGTTAATCATGGTTGTACTATGAATAGTTTAAATATTATTCCCTCTAAATTCAAATGTCCTATTACAAGTCCTCCATTGAGGGATCAATGTCTCTGTTCATAACCTTATATAAAAAAGGTTGAAAATCAGAAAAAAAATACTATGGGAATCTTTTGAGGATAATATAATGATTTTATTGAGGATTATTTGTGGGATTAATGTCCTTGTTCCTGTTCTCTTCTGTTAGCAGCCTCCCAGAATATTTTCACTGGTCTAAATGAAGTGGTTTAATTTTGTTCATTGTTATGTTAAGATTTGTAATTTCATCTTAAAAGAGGATTCTATCCTTTAATATGCCATCACAAGATGGTGGCTCGTTAATCTTGAAATATGTATGCTCATTTTTTGAGTTTTAATCGGATCGACTTGCTTGTTGGAGTTTAATGGGCTTTGATACCATGTTAAGATTTGAGGTTTCATCTTAAAAGGTCAAATTTGTTAAAAGTAATAGTATAAATCCTTATAAATTAGTTTATATTTTCATCTTTATTTGATGTGGGATTCTGTCCCTTAACATGCTTTTGGCAATGGATTAACCAATTTGATGCTTATTGTAACTTGTTTCTTTTCATCTAAAATTAAAAGTATACTTGAAATAATTTTCTTTTGCTTTGTACAATTGAATTGGGAGTTCTTCTTTAATAACATAAAGATGAATTCTAGTACACCCCCTAAAAGTGTCACTTTTGAGTCACACTAGGATAATAAAGGTAGAAGGCATAAGATCGTGAAACTGGGGTAATTTTTTTTTTTTTAGAAAGTTAAAGAATTTATACTTTTGGTTCGGTCCAATTATATTTCATTCAATTTTATTAGCTTGTCATTAAATAACAAGTGTCAATGATAACAAAGTGACTTGCTTAAAAGTGAGGGCACAATTTTGGGGGCTTCGAAATTTCCATTTCAATCTCAATCCAGTATGAATAGACTGCCCCCGTTTGGTCTGTATTAAAATCTGATTTTAATCCAAGTCAAAGTTAAACAATCAATATTAACCACATCTTTTATGAATTTCACAACTTTTCAACCTCACATTTCAAATTTTTTTTTTATCACAATTTACTAAAAATTTAATATTAATTCATACCTATAGTTCTTCATTTACTTGTTTAATCTATGTTCCATTTCTCAACTTTATTTGAAGAAAATAAATTAATAAGAAACTGCATGCAAGTATTGATATTGGAATGATAGAGATACAATAAGACACGACCACGAGTCATGAAATCTCGATGTTTTTGTAAGTATATGAAATTCGTAATGAACATTGGGGTAAAAAATTCCGAAAGGTACATAATTTATATTGTTGTTTTGATCCAATCGTCATCTCCGTCAACTTTATTAACTTAGCATCAAATATTACGTGTCAATGGTAACAAAATGAATTCTAGTGACTCGCGACTTAAAATCGAGGAGACAAATCCGATCACTTTCAAATTTCCGTTTATTTATTTTATAATCTCTATACACTATGAATTGTAAATGAAAATTTTCGTTTGACGATCTCCTTTTATATTCGAAACAATTCAAGAATGGTTGCCAATTCAATACCACTCTATTTTTGTTTTGTTTTGATTAGAAGAAGATTGTAGGGCCATGAAAAGTACTCAATAATTTGAATCACATGCAGCCATAGAGGCAAAAATAAATTATAAATTACACACGTATCACACCTATGCTTTCAAGAAAGAACAATAAAACATATTCAATCAATTTGTGAAGCATTCATTCTCGTGCTTGCACGTGGTCACACACTCTGGTTTTACAATCATGCTACATGTACACTTTATTTTACATTATTTTTTACATTGTTCCACGCGTTGACGAATAATTGGACAATTTAAAAAAAATAAACACTTTTCCGTTCAAATACCTTATTAATTTTTACACAATGTCAAAAAAGATGTGCACCATGAAATGTACACTTGACATAATTCCTGATTTTAATACCCCACCCCACTCCACCCCACTCCACTCCACTCCACTCCACATACACTTGTAATTTAATTTCTTGTATTTTGAATGGACTTTTCTTGATTCTTCAAATCAACTTTCTATAATTGAATTGTATTTGCATCATTGAAATGTGTTCATCATTTTTCGATATTCATTGTAAGGAAGGATATTAATGCTATCTTTAAATTAGTCGTGTTTCACATTCTATCTCTCATATTGGTATATATGAACAACGCATGTCGACTAAGATTGATGTATGGATGAAAACCTTCACCTCAAATAATTGATTGATTGACTCTTTCACATGCAGGTTTATCAATTTTCAATACGTTCAACTATGTTATGTGTCATCAGATCCGATCTCCTGTTCACAATCGACATGATAAATTTTTTCTATATATTCAGAAAACCTTATTTAAAGTTTTTTTTTTGCCACATTAACAGTGAAAAGTTTTTATCTTGCACATTGGGGGCATGAGATCAATTATATATATGTCATTGTTAGATATGAAACTATATTTTTGGTTCTTTATATGGGAAAAGAAAAAGCTAAGAAAGAAACAATAGATGGGGTGGGTTGGGGGGTTAGCACAATTCTCCTATTGAGCCCTCTTCTCCTCTCTAGCACAATTCAAACAAAGTTTGAAATTTGATTCTTTGTGGGCACCAATATGACATCTTTTGTAATATAGCCTGCTAAGGCATATCCCGTGATTTACTTCATCCACGATGCTTTAGGGGCGGGGCGGGGCGGGGGGCGCCCTCAAGGTTGGGGTTCAACCTTCTTTTTAAACACGAAATTTTCATTTGTTATCTCATAAAAGTATCAACATCAATATGTTTCCACCATATATAGGGGACCTTAGTCTTCTGTTCCCCACAGAAGTAGTAAAAGATATACCCCAGAAGCTGTGTCATTGGTGTCCACACAAAAAAAAGTTGCACCCATTCTGGACCTTTATTTCAATTAACACAGGAAAGAGATAATCCCTTGGAAATCCTTTAATTTTCCTTGATTCTTATCAAGATTTAACTCGACTATTGTGGGATTTTTTGAATTTGAATTGTACGTGTGCGTGTACGTGCGCGCACGTCACACTTCACGAGGCAAATCTTAGGAGACAAGTATGATTATTATCTTGATGAATATTTGGCCTAAGGACAGGTGACTTGAAGACTGTAAAAAGTGAAAACTATCTCAATCTATAGGAGACAGTGATGGACGCCCATTTAAGGGAAATTGTTTGATGAATCTTGTTTAAGGATAGGGCTAGTGTTAAAAGTTTAGTAAAAGAATTTCACAAAACCCAAAAAGTTTCAGACAGGTTACAGGTAGAGGTAGTCACTGTCTTGAAAGGAGTTTTATGGGAGGAACTTGGAGAGATTAAGGTGGTTACAAACGTTAAAAAAAAAAAAAGACTGAATAAACAATTAATACATAATTTTACAAGCTGCAATTAAATTCATAAGAATAAATAGAGAAAACAATTGAACAAGACTTATATATTCTAGCATAAATGATAAACCTTACACAAAACATGAACAAGAATTGAAACAGGAAACGGTTTTTCTGTGGAAAAATATTGGTATATCAGTCCATATTTACAGATAGAAGAAGACTTGATGATTAATGTAATAAACTAAGCAAATTGTCCAAAGGTGGCAGGAAGCCTCTGAAAATGCTTGCTGACATATCCGCAGCTTGTAAATTTTGCTGCTGCTGCTGCTGATTTGGATACCAATTGGGAGTATTAATTAATGGACCTTCTGTTGAAACTTGTGTTCTTGATTTCGTCTCGCCGAATAAATCTTCAGCACTTTGATTCTGAATAGAATTTCCTAGTATGAATGGAGTATGAAGATATTCTGACCACTTTATATCTTCAGGGATGTGTTCTGACGAAGGAACATTGGTTTGTTTTTCGGGTCTTACACAGTCTGTGGCTCCCCATGGAAAGGCATTATTTTCAAAGATGCTGCTGCTGCTGCTAGTTACATTGCTTGTGCTTCCATTGTTACCAAGGTTGCACCCATCCCAATTCTGGAATTTTGTACTTAAAAGGCCCATAGGACTATCCGGGGGAAGACTTGTCGAAGACTTCATACGAGTAGAAAACGAATGAAACGAGCTTGGTAGGGAAGGAAGAACAGTATTTGTTACGCAAGAATTGAACTCAGATACTATCTCTGATGACTTGGAATTCGGATTGAAGAACAAATTCGAGGCGTTGGGATTCATCGAAAGCCCTGTATTATTAGGACCATAATTCAATTGCTGAAAGGAGACATACTCAGATAAATCTGAAGGCTTATTATCAGTAGTGGAGCTTTCATGGCTGGCAATAAACCTATTCATGAAAAATTCATGAGTTGTTGCCAAATTACTGGAATTGTTTTGTATAAGTGGATACTGGTCCAGGGATGAATTTAGTTTTCTCGAATTTCCCGAATCTACGAAAGTCAGTTCACTGATTCCTTCAGATGCTTTCTCATGGTTTTTGTTGCTTGGAGAAGCCTTTTCTTCATTTTCAACCTCAGAAATTGGGTTATGAGTATTAGGGTCGATGCCTCTTTGCCTCAGTTTCTTCTTTATAGAGGAGTTCCATAGATTCTTGATTTCATTATCTGTTCTTCCAGGCAATTGTGCAGCAATTTGTGACCACCTGGAAATGAAATTTAAACAGCCTCAAGATCACAAAAAAAAGGCGATTAAACATGCAAAAAACTGCTGGATAACACAATTATATACCTGTTTCCAAGAACTGCATGCAATTCAATAATCAAATTCTCTTCCTCCTGTGAGAAAGTCCCTCTTTTCAAATCAGGCCTTAAATAATTAATCCACCTTAACCTGCAGCTCTTTCCACACCGTTGAAGCCCTTCAAGATTATCATACAACAATGTGATCAGAAACATTAACACTTTGTAAAAAAATCGATGAAAAATAACGTTATTACCAGCTAGTTTTGGGACAGAACTCCAACATCCATGTCCATATTTAGTTATGTGCTTTACAAGTTTTTCATCTTCTTCAGGAGACCAGAGGCCTTTCCTTAACTTCTGCTTGTAACAACAAGAATGCCTACCCATGTGAAGTGCAATGCTGGCAGAAAAATGTCCCAAAAAAAAAAAAAAAAAAAAGTCGCTGACAAAATATATGGATCGTTAACAAAATATGAATAATTTTTTATTATATAAATAAATATTCATCTCTCAAATGAATTAAAAACAAAATTTATATTCAACTGACTAAATTGTTTGATTAATATCGACATTCAANAAAAAAAAAAAAAAAAAAGTTTTAGTGAGAGAGAAAGAGGAGAGAGACTGAGAGAGTGACTAGAAAAGGAGATGGCAATAGGGAATCGAATTAATTGGAAGTAGCTTTAAAAAGGAGGTCACACATACTTAAGATTGTAATTAAGAATAATTAATATGATACCTAAGTAATTATTTTATGAAAAAAATTATTTTTTTAAGAATGTGAAGAAGGGAAAATTAATTTGCTAATTAATGTCCTATCAAAGAGGTTTGTGAAATATAATAATTAATTGACAGCAGTTTGTGGGGTTCAAAGACAGATATTTATTTGGTGGAAAAACTGGAGTTTTTAAAATCCCAATATATAGAAGTTTATAAATTTATTTACCAAAGAGAATTAAAAATTAGTATATTACTTAAGTTTTTCTCCTTAAAAATAAATAAGTTTAGAAGCAAAAAATGAATGAAAGAGGACCTCACTTTTGTTTTGGCTTAGCCAAACATTTCGTGGAATATGCTTGATGAATAGTAATTGACAGTTGGACACGACCAATAAATAAGAGAGAACAATTTTTTTTTTTTTTTTGTCCCGAGATTAAATCCCGAGTCTAACCAGCAGACCCCCCTCCAATAATTTGGCGCCCCTGGTTTGACTCTGGATTTAATCTCGGGACAAGTAGCATCTCTCATTTTTATTTTTTGCTTTGTCTACTCCATAAATGCACCAAGTAAAATAGATTCAAAACTAATAAGTTATGTATATAACTAAACATAAATACAATCACAAAATGTCGAAATTATGGACTATTTTGTTGAGTTCCTTAGAAGGAGTTGTCTTGCATTTCTCCCTCGGGATATGAAACAAAGAAAATAGAAGAAGATACATTAATAGAGTGAATGAAAAAGAGAATGAATCTAATGCATCATATCTAAGAGATTATTGGGTTTGATGGGTCGAAAAAGCAATGTCTTTTTGCGTTCGAGAATCCCTCCATTTTCACTCTATCTTGGTGACTAATTATTGCTAAGAATCTGGTAATGTGATATTTGTTTAAGATTAAAATGTAGTTTCATAGTTGTTCTCTCGTCCTTCCCGTTAGACAATATTGTAATATTTGTTAACAAATATAATCTTAT
>CAIGRO010210807.1:0-10943 GCA_903798355.1 Fraxinus baroniana | reverse complement strand
AATATGGGAAATAAAAGAAAAAGATGCAGACCTACGAGGGATCTTGTAATAAGTTTCCATATGTTAAAAAGAAAAGGAAAATCGTCTTGAATTCCAAAGATACTGTTACAACCTCCTGGGTAGAACTCACCCTCAAAAGCTAGCTATCAAGGGGAGGGTGCCCAAGAGGTTATAAATCATAAACCCAAATCCCATACTTTCGACATGGGACAAGCCTCATAACTTACAATGGAAACCAGGACAAACCACCACGCTCTGCGATCTCGGCACCCACATCGGACTGGCTTTGCACTAGCCCATGGCTAGTCCTGAACAAACACTGCTATGCCGGCGTCACCATCCGCGCCGCTCAATTGCAACTGAGAGACGTGGTGCCTGCTCTGATACCATTGTTATAACCTCGTGGGTAGAACTCACCCTCAAAAGCTAGCTATCAAGGAGAGTGCCCAAGAGGTTATAAATCACACACCCAAATCCCATACTTACGATGTGGGACAAGCCCCATGACTTACAATGGAAACCATGACAAACCACCACGCTCCGCGATCCCGACGCCCACGTCGGACTGGCTTTGCACTAGCCCATGGCTAGTCCTGGACGAACACTGCTATGCCAGCTCCTCCAAACTACGTCGCACCACAATTCAAAAAACTCAACGAAGCCGAGTTCAAGAACAGGCGAGACAAGGGGCTATGTTTTCGTCGTGATGAGAAATTTTTTGTGCAGCATAAATGTAAGAACAAGGAATTGCAGGTGCTGTTGGTTTATGATGAGGAGATAGAGGGAGAAGGGGAAACGGAGAAGGTGAACGAAGCATCCGAAGGAAATGGGCAGGATGTTTCAAATGAAGTGGTGGAGCTATTAGTCAACTCGGTTGTTGGACTTACACCACCGCAAACTATGAAGATGAAAGGGGTGATTTCCGGAGTGGTGATTTTAATTGATTGTGGGGTCAGCCACAACTTTATTTCAGCTGAATTAGTCCAGAAATTCAACTTGAAGAGAACCGAGACCGTCGGATATGGGGTGATCATGGGCACAGGAATGGCTGTGCAAGGTGCGGGGGTGTGCAAGGGAGTACGATTATCACTTCAGAATCTAACTGTAGTTGATGATTTTCTTCCATTGGATTTGGGTAGTTCCGACGTGATTTTAGGGACGAAGTGGCTATCATCTCTGGGTGTGACCAAGGTTGACTGGAAGTCGCTAATGATGAAATTCCAGGTCGGAGGCACTACCATGACCTTGCAAGGGAATCCGAGCTTAAGTAAAACCTTGATTACTCTGAAAGCTATAATGAAGGCCTTCAGGGAAGGAGGAGCAGGGGTACTGCTTGAACTGGGAAGTATGGGGATAGAAAATGGGAAGGAGCAAGACGAAACACCAAAAAGGATACTGGAAGTGCTGAAGGAATTTGGTGAGGTGTTTGGGGAGCCTTGTGGATTGCCCCCACCAAGAGAGAAGGATCATGCCATTCATTTGCAACCTGGAACCAACCCGTTCAGCGTAAGACCGTATCGTTACCCGCATGTTCAAAAAAATGAAATAGAGAGGCTGATCAAAGAAATGTTGGCTGCAGGAATCATCAGGTCGAGTAACAGCCCCTTCTCTAGTCCCGTGCTACTGGTTAAAAAAAAAGATGGTGGATGGAATTTTTGTGTGGATTATCGAGCTGTGAACAAGGTAACAATCGGACAAGTTTCCCATTCCGATGATAGATGAACTATTGGATGAATTGAATGGAGCTACTGTTTTCTCTAAACTTGATCTTAAGGCTGAATATCACCAAATTCGAGTTAGGCGGAGGACATTCCAAAGACCGCGTTTAGGACACGCAAAGGGCATTAGGAGTTCTTGGTAATGCCATTCGGGTAGACTAATGCCCCAGCCACATTCTAGTCCCTCAATGAAGCATTCAGGGAGCACTTGAGGCGATTTGTTATGGTGTTTTTCGATGATATCTTGGTCTATAGCCAAAATTTGGAGGATCACGTGGGGCACTTGCAGAGAGTTTTACAGATACTAAAGCATCATTAGTTATATGCTAATTGGAAGAAATGTAGTTTCGGCCAATGGGAAGTGGAGTACTTGGGACATTGCATTTCACAACGCGGTGTGGCAGCTGACAAGTCCAAATTTCGAGCCATGGTTGAATGGGCGAGCCCCTATTCCTTGCGAGAGTTGAGGGGATTCTTGGGGCTAACCGGGTACTACTGCCACTTTGTGAAGGATTATGGAAAATTAGTTTGGCCCCTAACTGATTGTCTACGTAAGGATAATTTTTTCTAGGATGAAGAAGCGGAGCAGGCATTCACTAAATTGAAGGCAGCCATGACAGCAGCCCCAATTCTGCCCTTCCAAACTTTGACAGGCCATTCGTGGTGGAGATAGATGCTTCAGGATTCGGATTGGGGGCTGTATTGATGCAGGACTAGTATCCTTTAGCTTACTTCAGCCGTGCACTCGGTCCAAAGGGGAAGGTAAAATCAGCCTACGAGCAGGAACTAATGGCAATTGTGTTTGCGGTACAAAAATGGAAGCACTACCTACTGGGTCACAAATTCTTTGTGCAAACGGATTAGAAAAGTTTGAAGTTCTTGCTAGAACAGAGGGAAGTGAATTCAGATTACCAGAAGTGGTTAGTAAAATTAATGGGCTATCACTTCGAAGTGCAATACCGCCCGGGGGTCGAAAACAAGGCTGCTGATGCATTATCCCGCAAAATTCTTCCATTGAACTGATGGCTCTCTTGGTACCTGCAGTCCTACAACTGGACATCCTAGCCGAGGAAGTCCGTGCAGATTCACAGCTCCAAAATATCCTTCAGGAACTCCAGCAAGGACAGTCTAGCAAATCAGAATTTTCACAGGTGAATGGTCAGCTGTTGTTCAAGGGACGTTTGTTTTTGCCAAAAGAATTAAAGTTAATTCCTTTAATGCTACAAGAGGGGCATGACGGTAAGAGCGGGGGACACTCTGGATTTCTGAAAACGTACAGGAGAATTGTAACTAATATTTAATAAGAAGGCATGACAGCGCATATTCAGAAATATGTCCGAGAGTGTGCAGTTTGCTAGCAGAACAAGTATCTTGCTTTATCACCAGGGGGTTACTGCAGCCACTCCCTATCCCAAATCAGATTTGGGAGGACGTCGCAATGGACTTCATCGAAGGATTACCGAAATCAGGATCCATGGATACAATTTTGGTGGTGGTGGATCAATTAAGCAAATATGGGCACTTCATAGGACTCAAGCACCCTTTTACAGCTGCAAGTGTGGCAGGACATTTCGTGAAGGAAGTGGTAAGATTACATGGGATACAACGTTCCATAGTGTTTGACAGGGATAAGGTATTTATCAACCACTTCTGGGAGGAGTTATTCCGTTTACAAGGGACAAAGCTCAGCCGTAACACAGCCTACCACCCCCAATCTGATGGCCAGACAGAGGTGTTAAATCGTACACTGGAAACCTATCTTCGATGTTTTGCTTCTTCACGCCCCAAATCATGGTTCAGTTGGTTGCCTTGGGCTGAATTATGGTAGCACACCTCCTTCCACACAGCAAGCAAGACGACACCCTTCCAGGTTGTTTATGAGCGCGAACCACCAGTTTTGCTAAGGTTTGACAAGGGGACCACACCTGTTTTGGCAATAGAACAGCAGCTATGTGAACGAGATCAGGTTCTGGACAAACTGAAGGCACGGTTACTAAGGGCTCAAGCAAAGATAAAAAGCATAGCTGACCACAAACGAAGAGATGTCAAGTTCGCAGTGGGTGACTTGGTATATCTGAAAGTGAGGCCTTACCGACGCAAATCCTTAGCTGCGAGGCCTAATGAGAAGCTGGCACCAAGATTTTATGGTCCCTTTAGAGTGGGACAGAGAATTGGACATATTGCTTACAAACTGATCCTACCACCGACGTGTAATATTCACCTGGTGTTCCATGTATCTCAGTTGCGCAAAGCTGAAGGAGCATTGCAGGCAGTAAACGAAGTACCGAGCCAACTGAGTGAAGATCTAGAGATGCTGACTGAACCAGAGGCATTGCTTGTGGTCCGTATAAGTTTGGGAAATAATATCAGAGGGCTGGATGTTCTAATACAATGGAAAGGGTTGCCACCACTTAAAGCCACCCAGGAGTCCTACGACATGATTAAGCAACAATTTCCTTCTTTCCACCTTGAGGACAAGGTGAATCTCATAGGGGGAGGTATTGATAGACCTACAGTCCACATAACCTACCAAAGGTGTAAAAAAAGAGCAGGGGCAGAATAGGAAATGAGCAAGTAACAGTCACATGCACCAGCATTGAGTTGTTAGATACCCACGTATAAATAAGAGCAGGAACCATTTTGTAACTGGGCAGAAATTAGTTACCACCTTGGGAGAGAATTGGTCTCTCGAATGCCAAATATCTTTAATTCCTTTTCTTGTTGAATTTACAGTCGTCTTTTCTTTGTACCGTGGCTTTCAGTTTCAATCAAATACAGTGAATTCCTTTTATTCTCTTCATTTTAGTTGTCTATTAATCTGTGGAAACTAGAAATTGTCCAGGATCCTGTCAGATACCTTTTTCCCTCCTACCTACTCTTGTGGATGAGATGGGGTGCCTAATGACTTCACATGCATAACAAAGCTCCTAGAATCCTCACTTTCATTCGTTAGAATACACGAATTAAGGAATAAACAAAATATGTTTCTTCTCACGAAATTGGAGTACAGCACAATTCACAACACTTGAGAAATTCTCAGTCATCCTTTTGACATAGTAATCTTAAAGCAGCTCTTCACAAACCAGAATAACAATCACTAATTTATCTAAACCCAGAGCACATATTTCAAAAAATTTCTGCTGAGCGTGACCTTGATGTGTAACAAATCCTTTCTAATACTATTTCATCAATATCATTTATAAAAGTGGAAGAGAATAAAATATAATGTACAAGAACAGAATGTGTGACTTATTTTTAATGTGGACCTACCTACATTCAAAATAAGCAAGCATGAGCCACACATTGAAGCTTATCTTCAAAATAAGCCATCCCAAACATGATCTATATGCACATCATATCATCTTAAAATTTAAGCTCTTAAAGAGAGGACATATATATTATTCAAATGTTTTCTTCAACACACCCCCCATGGCTAGATTCTTAAGGGCGTGACATGCACAAGTTTCTTAAAGTTCTTTTGTTTGGTTATTATACCATGGTAACCATCTCCTCTAAAATCATAGCATTGTATCAGAGCCACGCAAGGGACTTGATTTCAAATCTCGCATCACCAACTAATGAAGATTATGCACACGTAAGGCCTTTTATCCAAAAATGAATCGTTGTACATGAAGGGGACATGTTGAGCTTAATATTTAAATATGTAAGACCATTCTCTAACACATTAAGTCCATGTTTGGTATATATTAAAATCAGATTTTTAGTAGATTTTGATAAAAGTTGATAAAATGTGTGGTTGAAAAGTTGTGGGTCCCGTAAAATATGTGGTTAAAATTAATTATTGACTTTGACTAAATTTAATCCAAACCAAACAGGGGCTAAGCTTTTGGATACAATAGTTAAAACTAACCGTACATCTTGACGAATAAAACAATTTCCAACATATTTCCTAGGGAAGTTAAAAATGATGTTGGATAATTTACTAACACCAACCCCAGAGACAAGCCCAACTCTAAAGCAGTAAATGCTGCCAAATAATGAAAGATAAGAAGAATCAAGAAGGCGATGCACAACCTTAATAGCAACATCCTCTCCAGTGGCACGCAGAGTAGCTCGATAAACTTGACCCAAGCTTGCGGCTGCTATTGTCCGAGATGAAATTTTGCTGAACATAGCTTCAAGGGGTTGGCCTAATTCCTCTTCTATGATGTCAAAGGCAACCTATACCACTTTTAATGACTTGTAGCTTAAGGAAGGGCTTTAATGACAGAATTATATAAGATATATGCATCATCACAGAGATCGCCATCTGAATACCTGATTAGGGAAAGGAGGAACATCATCTTGAAGAATGCAAAGTTCATTCATATAATCTTCTCTAATAATATCTGGTCTATTTGCAAGCACCTGTTAAGGGTTAAGTAACCAATATTCAAAGTAAGTTGTAAAACAATAACAGAAATGCATCCAAGCATCAATGTTGCACGGTCCACAATAGAACGTCAAAGACTACATAAAACAGAAAGGCAATAGGCCAATAACATCTGAAAAATATAGTAATTATAAAAATCTGCAAAACCATAAGGCCATAAATGCCATCAACGATGTTCTCCTTTTCAAATAAATTAGTTAACTCCACGAATACTCAACTGTAGTCCAAGGAGCACTTTTGACTTGTGGATTTCAAAACGGAAAAGAGAAATAAGAGAGAAGGAAAATTACTTCTACTTTCATACCTCTTTACATTAAAAGTTCAGAGAAATGTTATACATAATTACGCTATGTTTGAGCCCCATTTTGTGTAAAAAATGAGTTTTATAATAGTGATTTTTGAAGAATATGTGGTTAAAAAGTGGGAAAAAAATTTGGGTTTACATACAAATTATTTTGTTGGGAGAATGTGGTTGAAATGAGTTTTTAGAAAATGGGGCTCAAATAGGGTTAAAGTGCCAAGTGGAACATAATATAGTGGCATGCAAGTTTCAATGAGCGTAATGAGGATGTTTCCCTTCCCAACATCAAATAGAGCTCTTTATACAACTACCTGTCTTGTATTAATTATGAACTACATGCTCTCCTCATGATCACCACTAGGCATAACATCTTATTTTGTATATGTGACAACTCAAGAAAAGTCACACTTACCATCGCCGATCACTGTATGACATTTATAATTGACCTACAACTCCTATTCAATATTTCATTTACTCCCTGTTTCCAAGTGTTGTGTTTCTAACTGGCAACAAAGCCAACAGAAAATAGCAGGCTTAAAATAAACCTACAGACAAAACAGCAAGAGGGGGAAGACCTGTCCAGCTTTGATGAAAGAAGGGCCCAAATCACACAAGAGATTTCGAAGCTGTCGAGCACGAAAAGGAACAACCTCTTCATCACGACCTACGGAATAATCATACACTAATGCAGACCAATAGAGCCCCAGCTTCCAGACTATCTCTACTCCTCTACCGATCAATGACAATATTCCCCCTCTTGATTCCAACACTTTGTTCCTCACCTAATTAACCAAATTATTGATTAAAAAAATAGCAATCAACAAAATAAATAAAAGCAATAGCACTTTTAAGTATATAATAAAGATAGGAAAAGTTGATGCAAAATACATCATATGTGTGATATATCTAAAGCAATACATAGTGTTCTTGTTTCCATATCAATTCTTACTTCTGCGAAAACAGTCAATCGAAATAAAACACACTGAAATAACAAAACTATCAAGGAAAGAACAATTATAAAATTATTATAATAAATATTGTTGATGCCATATCAAGATACAGATTCCAAATCACAAAGAAATCAGACCTTGTTGTACATCATGCACATTGTTGTACCTTTCCCAGCATTATAATCTCTTCAAGATCCCACTCAGTTTAAATTTTATTTCAGCCCATTTCAAAGCTTGTCTGGCAAGGTTTTTATAGAAGAGCTTCCCAAAGAAGCCACTTTAGACTAACTTCCTCTAAAAGCTCTTTTAACCCAACAAAGCATTTCACAAATTGTTTAAAGAAGGTCAAAAGTAGCTTCTTAGTTTCAAGTAGCTTTTGGCTTTTCAAAAGTCTGCCCACGGCAATCAATTAAGCTCTTAAAATTTTTTTATATGTTCATCCATTTCTTTATTGGCCTTAGCAGATATGGAATTTTCCATGTGAACTTGATGCTTACAGAATGTGAAAACTGCAGGGAAAAAATTCCCATTTTTTTTCCAAGATTCATTGCTGGCATTTATTACTTTAATCAACCTCCGAACAAGATTACATAATGACATGTGTTGGCTTCAAGTAATCAGTGTAATAAGTTCAGGGAGTTCACAATTTTAGTCCGATCAAATTATCAGCAGCTGCCAATTGTTTTATTCGTTGTATTTTTTAAACTGGCAAGATTGCTAATAAGAAAAGGAGAGAGGTTTAATTCAAAATAACAATTCATAATTAATTATGTAAACAACCATAACCTAATTGTATATTACTAAAACAAAAATCTACTGGTCCATTAAAATAAATCACAAAAGCGAAAATTCAATAATCTTTACAAAATTTCGCATGCTCCAATAATTACTGGATTTTTTCCGTATTGAAAAACGATTAAAACTTCATAAAAAAAAAACATTTGTAATAATAAAAAATCCGTAACATACTGATTCAGGGGTGTACTTGCGGAAGGGAACACAAACACCGCGTTCAATATCCAACTGATCCAAAGCGCTGTTACTGCTTGTACTCAAACTCTGCCTATCGAGTTGTACCAACGAATTTCCATTCTGGGCTTGACTTCTAGTTACACTCCTATTGGTATTTCTTGCTCTAAAATTCAATTTGGAAAGGCTGGGGGCTTGGGGTTGAATAAGCAAAGGGCGTATTAATGAAGATGAATTACATAAATAATTTGTACAAATTAATTCCATATTTGCAATAATATGTATATAGAGAATCGAAATTGAAAAGGGATTATTTATATGTATGTATATGGTGGTAGGGAGTTGGAATTCAGATCATGCAAGAAGGATTGTGTGATGCTCCCCAGTGCAGTCAGTGCAGGAGACGTACACGAAGTGAAGTGTTGTGCGGACTGCTTTAGGGACTTGTACTTCGTTTTGACAATATTGACTAGTCCGTTTCGATTTCCTATTTTATAAATACTAGTTTTCATGCATTATTTTTAAGATAATATTAACGTTTTGAAAGCTAAGATGAAATATGAGATTGTATTTCAAATTTTTCGTCATAGAAAGATTTATAATTTGTTTGATTTAATTCCATTTTAGATTTTGATTTCTTGTTGAATTGAAGAAGCTGGCTTTACACACAACATACCGAATTTAACAGTTTTCCCAATATGTTCCCCAGTGCAGTCAGTGCAGGAGATGTACACGAAGTGAAGTGTTGTGCGGACTGCTTTAGGGACTTGTACTTCGTTTTGACAATATTGACTAGTCCGTTTCGATTTCCTATTTTATAAATACTAGTTTTCACCCGTGTAATGCACGGACTGCATTATTTTTAAGTCAATATTAACGTTTTGAAAGCTAAGATGAAATAGGAGATTGTATTTCGAATTTTTCGTCATAGAAAGATTTATAATTTGTTTGATTTAATTCCATTTTAGATTTTGATTTCTTGTTGAATTGAAGAAGCTGGCTTTACATACAACATACCGAATTTAACAGTTTTTCCAATATGAATAAACTTACCGGATTTAATCAATGTTACTGAATTTAAACAAGAGATTTATGGATGCCTCATATCACTTATGTTTGGGAAGAATTTGTAACAATTAAATTTATTTTGATAGATAAAAATAAGTGGAAAGTACTTGTAGATGTGATTTTTGTTTCTTTTTCTACAATAATCATGTACTGTCAATTTAACATAGCAAAAGTCAAAAGCGAGTTAATGAGAACGAGATCATGGTCTCGAAGGAAAGCTGACATGATTTACAGCACGAACTGGAGAAAAGACTTAATTTGATGATAAACATAAATAGATGGCAAGATATGGAGAAGCAAAAGTGATTAGCGACTCACGGTCAAAAATTACTTAGTAGTTTCCATTCTCTCTGCTGTTGCTGGAGTTCTGTTTTCCCCGAGATAATTATTTTGGGGCCGATTGTCCAACCTGATTGGATGGTGCACATTTTAAATTTTTCATTTTGTCTCCTTCATTCGCTTTTGAGTTTTGAAATAGTCATGTTGTTTCAACCCTTCAGAGTTTTTTTTTTTTTTTTAGAATTTCAAGTCAATAACTCCTATTAAATCAGAAAAAATTGAAGATGAAATTATATTTAACAAATTAATATTTGCAATTGAACATTGACAATTATTTTTGATGTGCACATCGTGGAGACATCGTGTCCTTTGGAGATACCGCGTACACGGTGTCTCCAAATTCTTTCCCTTGTCATATGATCGTTCTTTTCCCTTTCCTCTTGTGTTCATAGGGTAAGTTAGCCTGGATGTTCTTTTACTATTCCTGCTCGTTGTGTGATTTTCTCATGGATGTTATTGAACGTTGTAGGTTGGCCGATTTGAAAGGTTTGGACACCTCAGTTTAGTCGTAAACCTGATTACTTACGAGGAACGCTTCAATTTGTATGCATGCCATTTCTTTAGTTTATGACCATATAGGTCTAGTTAATTATGGTCGATAATATTGTAACTTTCTTTTTTATTTTTCTTGTTTCTGTATTCTTGCAGGTATAGGATTGAAACAAGAACTTGGGACAGAAATCGAGCAGATTTCTCCACATATAGATCGGGTTATCTATTGTCAGTAACCTGGAAGTGGCTATTTTGTTGCAAAAGTGGTACTATCGGTGAGTTATAGAACGTGCATATATATAATTGAATAAGCTTTCAACTTCTCTCTAATTCACTTCGAGCAGTAATTCGAAGTAACAAATGCTTCGTTGTACTGTCCAAGTTTATCTCCCCTTGTTAATCTCTTTTTAAAGAATTATCAATTGATGTGATGAGTTGATCTCTCTCAACTTTTTAACTACTATAACACGGTGTCTCCGAATTATTAGGAGACATACACACGGTATCTGTGTCTCCGAATTATTCGGTGACACGGAGACACCGTGTGTACACGATGTCCCTTTGGTGTCTGTGATGTGCGGACACCATACACTGGTGTCCACGATATGCGGACACTAGTGGGACATGGTGTGTGAGGATGAATTTTTTATTTTTTTTTAAAGTGTACAAGTGCAATTACTTGTGTTGAAAAAATCGATTTCACGCCTTTTTTT
>CAIGRO010210745.1:0-17742 GCA_903798355.1 Fraxinus baroniana | reverse complement strand
AGTTGATTGTTTATTCTTCCCACCTAAACTAAAATGAACCACATCCTTAACTTTTTGTAGAGCACACACAACTTCCGGAATATTTTGCTTGTGTTGTAGCAAGTAGTTGCTTAAGGTGACTATTGCTTGAAATGCCTCTTTTGACGACACATTTGGGGCAATGCTATCATCTGGTTCATGATCATTCTCATCATCATTACTGTTCATTACTGATTGAATAATTTCTTCGTTTGTAGGTGATTCCATAACTACATCATTCTCGCTAGGATAATTCAAAAGATGTTCAACATCCCTCACATTTCAATGTACATATTTTATATTGAAAACCTCTCTAAAATAATAAATATTTATTTATAGACTTATTCATTTATTGATAAATAAATAACCTTGCTAAATGAATATTTTTTTTCGGTCCCCAGGATATTATTTTATCAAGGTTTAACTATAATTGAATACACCCCCCTAAATTAGTTACCCTTAGGAAAGAACTTCTATTACAATAATATTTAACAAGGTCAATGGGTTTGCTAAGAACATCATCATCTCAGGAAGCGTGCGCTGCAATAGCATTTTGTGTTCTAAGAGTTCCTCTCTTCATTAATTGTTGTTAATTCTACTTCTGCAGAAGCACTCTCATTATGCTGGCCAGATTCACAAATTTCTTCCTCACCTCCGCTCAGATGCTCTTCAAAGACGCTTGCATCTCTGCTTTCACTAGAAGTGGCACCTGCGTCTTGGATGGATTCATGACGGCTTTCCTCCCGATCATCCTTTCTTGAAAGAAGTTTTGAAGAGATGAAACCGAAGAACATTTGGCTGTACACAGCAGTCAGGGAAGAAAACTTTCGTCCAACTGATGTCTCTGAGCAGAATAGAGCAAACAAAGTAACTGATCCGACAATAATGAAGAGACCTCCGAAGTTGTAAAAAGTTAGACTGGAAGTCTGTTGCGAGAATATTGAGGAAAGTGGATCTTCAGACGAGTAGCCAGGTCCAAAATTTCTTCGTTCAATAGATGTCATGTTTGAACCTTGAGTGACGGCCAAGATTGCTTTTGAAAAATATGAAGTTAAGGGAGAGCGAACAGGAAATGCCTGCTTATGTGATGCAGTCAAATCAGAAAATGAAAGTCATATAAAACAAAATATGCAGCCACAATCAATTGCATAGTTTTAACTTATATGTCAGATAAACTATTACTTCCAGAATCAAATATCTATTGTTAAAGCAGTGAAGGGAGAAACTGGAACAGGAAATTTCATTGACTGTTATTTCAGTTATTTTTGTTACTGTCATACATTTTCCTCTCCTGCCTAGACAATAGAATTTTTAAATATATTGTTAAACACTACAGTCACTCCAAATTTGAGTATAAATTTTTTGTATATAACATGAGGAAATGATAGCGTATAAGATAAAGAACAAGAAAACTTACGAAACCAAATCCATCCGTCCTGTATGTTGGTCCGACCGTTTTGTACTCAGAATCATATTTCTTGAGGAAAATCTTCACGTAAGGAATCTCATCAAATATGGCATCTATGCCTCCTCTTTTACTTCCTTTAGACATAGCGTCGTGGTAATCGTCAACTGATGAGTAGCTTTTGAGCCTTGATTCGTTAATGTGAAGTTGCTCTTTCAAAAATTCTTTCATGAAGGAACCCTCCTGATATCCCACATAGTAATCCTCAGAAAATGCAAATTTTAATTGATCTACTGTCAAAATTGCTGATAAGTTCGCTGTGTAGCTCTGCATAAGGATGAAAGCCATGAACAGCCAAAACACCAATACAAATATCGACCAGCTATTAGCCACCATATTCCCTGTCAATAACAACATACAGTCTCATGTGAATCAAGTAGTCTTCATGGTGTAGATTAAAAAATGTGGCTTGTTTCTTGTTCTAACTTATAGGTGTGGACTAAATATTCAGTAATTTAACGTGACATTTCTTAGTTCGTCTGGGACAAATGGTTTTGTATCTAATTCAGCGGCAAGTTTTCCATGTGACAGACACAGGAGCCATTGTTCCCGACTATCTAAGGAGGATCAAAACGAGTGGAAAATAATAAAACTCAAAAAGTATTTAGAAATTACTTTCAGGAAATGCAAGAACTGCTATCGGAGACCAGTAGATCGTTCTAAGTCTCTCCTTGCGTGGCCTAATGGATTCTTCATTGGTGTTTCTTACTCTGTGTTCTAATATTCGGAGAACAATTCCCATCAAAATGCAAGCCAAGATGATTGCCAGCCAAAGATCCCACCTCAAAGGCTTAATAAAAATCCACATGTCAAAAGGCTTCTTATTTTTTACCACTAGAACTACTCCTGGTTCTGAATATGGTAGCGTAAAATCAACATAGTTTGCTCGTGGTGCCCAAATTGTTGTGTCTCCCACCACCATGTCAAACATCTGTAATTTTTTTTCACAAGAGAAAAACAGCAAGGAGGTGCTATAACACTTTGTATAAGCATGAAGATCTGTCAGAATAAGATCAACTATAAACAAAGAGAAGTGAAGAGTAATCACATGAAGATCAAAGTACCTGAGGTAACCCATGAAGCATGCCATCATAACTGTCATTATAATAATGAAATTCGTAATTAATAGGGAAAGGTAACCATTGCAGTGTAGCCATGAAAATATCAATTGAAAAACCAGTTGCATTTGTATGATTTGTTATAGGATCTATCGTTACATTTACAAATTCTGTGAATCCATGTTTCGCTGGAACCCCAACTCTCAGTTTCCCTGTTGCAGGAATAGCCCAACCCTTGGGTCGCATGACAGAATCTCCAGGCCACATGACATTTTTCAGATTTTTTGTGGGTGTTGAGTATGTAGGTTCACCAGTTGAACTTAATTCTCTGGATATTCCTCTGTCCGGTGTCCAAAATCCCACACTTTTTTCTCCAGTTCCGATCACATTGAATATCTCAAAGGCTGAAGGTTTCAATTGCCCATTAATCAATTGAAAGTCTCCACTCAGGCCTCTGAATTTTGTGTTTGACAATTCACTCAGAAGTTTTGGTCCATATGCTGAGATTTTCAAGTTTGTATTGTCTTTTGCATTGTTGCTGGTGTTCACATAAAATAAGCTGGAGTTTACCGGTCCAATCTTCTCTGCTGCAATTGCCAAGGAGCACACTGTGTCATAAACCCACAAAGCATAGACATTGAAATCCTTAATTGAACCTGAGCTTTTCTTCACAACCATATTCCTTTGCCACCTTTCTTGGAATCTGTCAAGCTTTTCTGACCAGGATACATAGGGCCTTATACCCAAAACACCTTCCATTGAATCACGAGCAACGAAATCCATAGAATTTAAGAAGTTTGATAAATAATCGGTGATAATCCACGCATACCCTTCAGTCATCATTCCTGCTTTTTTGGCAAGAACAAATAGCCCGTAACCAAGTGACGCATTCATGTGCACCAGGAACACCCTCGTTTGTTTTTCTTTAAGCTTGTTCAATTCTTTCAATATTTGATTAACATCTGATGATATGGAGATGGCACTCATATGTGCTATCCCAATTTCAACCTCTTGGAATGCTTTACTTAGATGCGAAAGAAATTGATAGCCATAATCCGTGTCTTCATACAAGATCACTACTTCAGGCCATTCATATCCTTGACAAATAGCAGCAAGAGCTTGAGCTTGATATGAATCATCTGGAGTTGTCCTGACAATGTAACGGTTTTGCGCAGAGGGAAGAGCTGAGCTTCTTGCGGTGAAAGAAATAACCGGGACATGAGCTTTTTCTCCAAGTTCTGCAACAAATTTGTCTTCTGTTGGACCCTGTGGTCCTAAAATCCCATGCACTTCTCCATGCTTCATTAACTCTAGAACTACATAAAATATAAAAACAATAGATTCGTCTTCAAGCTTGAAAAAGAATAGGGGATATTACTAAGTTTTGTACTTTACTTGAAAATTGTTAGAATCTGAATAAGAATTATGTACTTTGATATCACTTGTTAGGAATAAAATAAACGAGATTATATGATTGGAAAGAGGATCAAAAATCGCGTCAAAAGAAGGAAACAATATTTTTTCGGGATATATATGCCGCTCGAGTGGCAGCCTTGAGCTAGGCGTGTGGCGCTCAAGCGGCAAGCGGCCAGTAGGTGAGCGGCTGCTGTAGTGCTTCCAATGGCGTCCAGGCGCAGAGTTTTGGTCCAAATTGATTCCAAATGCCCAATTTCTGCCACAAAACTTCCCATACTTCTTTAATACCCGTTTCAACCAATCCACGAACATCTAACAAATTTTGGGTCACGAAATAACAAAAATATTCAAGGCCACTTGATCGTTAGTGAAGTGGTATCCTAATCTTGGCAAATCCATGGCATTTTCATTCAGTTAAAAGAAGAAATAGTTGATATTCATGTTTATCCTAAGCTGTATAATGCAAAATAATTCGTCCCCCTCGGTAGTTTTCAGAATGAGTAACTAAATAAGCCAAAGAGAATAAGAAAATCAGCTTTTTCTTCCGTGCCTGCTTCCACCGGACTTCCATTGCAACTCATGTCCACTGGCAATTAGTAAGACCCACGGGACCATGACCATTGACCACATCCTAAATTCAATTCGGGCCTTCCTATGAATGGGAGTTTTCCTCAAGAAACAATTATATCTTAGTATTTTACGTATGATTGATTGGACTAAGATTTCAAGGAGAATTAGCTCCGAACTAATAAGGATGAAATGTCTCTCGATATACCATTCCAATTCCTTTAGTTATGGAGTTCCGGACAATTGTTAGAATCATAGGCTTTCTGAAAGTCGATTTTGATGGTACACATAGGGTAAGTGGGTGGCGAATTAGCAAGATTAGAAACACCACATTATATTATTTTAAAAAAAAAATTATTTTGATGGGAGAAGTAAGGAAAATTTCTAACGTGTATATTAATGAAAAACTATAAACCAAATTAATAAATTGACTAGGTTATAGATAGTCGAGCCACTATTATGGCAAGATCAAGTTCTAGGGATTGAGTAAATGTCAATAAAAGGGTTGAGTTCCAAAAACCAAGTCTATGCTAAGAGAAAGTTGAACTCATCCTTTAAAAAGGGGAGCTTTCCCTTGTACATTTACTAATATAGAAACCATAAATATTTAAAAATAATTTCCATAAATGAATTGTGTTCCTTACCCCCAAAAATCTTATCATTTTTGCACTTATTGAAGTACTAGTATTTTTTTCAATCTTATTTTTGGTCAAATTTTCACAATTACACAACTTAAGAAAGGTCATAGTACACTTCCTATTCATACTCAACCACCTAATTGGTTCTATTCACGATTAAGCTAATCATAATGTTTATTAATGCTTGATTGGTTCCAAAAAAAAAAAATAAATAAATATATAAAACACATTAAAATGGTTGACTAGTGTTTGTCTTTATTTATCATAAGTGCGTGATAACTTAAAAGCCAAAATCAAATTTAAATTTTAGTTACACATTTCACTCCACCCATTTATCCCTCACTTATTTCTATTAAAATGTCAGCAAGGTATTATAAATCCAAACAAAGAGCAACTCAATCGTTGCACCAAAATTGTTCTACATGTCATGTACTACTAGAATTGACAAGTTTTGTCATTAGCATGCCCCTCTTACTTAATTTTCTATAATTTTGTCCTTATACTAAAGGTACAAGATGTGACTTGAGTGTACAAATTCTTTAAAATATAAAAGCAAAAAGTGAAGAAAATTAAACTTTTTATGAAAAAATTACGCGAGATTGAAGAAGTTTGGCATACTCTCAAACATCGTCCATGTGTCTTGGAAGGAAAAAGGATTACCATATCTAAATTCTTGTACATAATATCAAGCAATCAATAATGAAATTAATTAACAATAATCAAGTCAACCATTTTAATTGAAAGGATTAGAAAATACCTGCAATATTAGTATTGAGCAAACCCTCAGCATCCTTTTTGTGTAAGTGCAATCGTGTTCGGTAGTTTGGATGTTCTAAATAAAAGTCGGAGATGGCCATGTTTATGCACAAATCTGCCATGCTTCCCATTGGAGAATCTAAATCAAGAACCAATCCAATGTGAACCAATGAATATTGAGAGGTTTCATTATTTTTTACATTTATTGCAGCAGCAAAAGAATAATTAGCATTAATAAAAAAGAGGAAGAGAATTCTAAAGCAAAATTTGGTTATTGGCATTGCTGTCTTCTATCTTAGCATGAATCGTGGTTTATATATATATATATCATATATAGAGAGAGAGGGAGAGGGAAAGAGCTGAATTTATATACTCGGCAGATTTGAATGATTCAATTTCTTAATAAAGAGTATTTTAGTTGATTTATTCAACACGTTACGTAGATTTTTTGGAGAATCTTAAGTGTCAAATGTCAACTGAAATGAATAGCTTGAAGAGAGACAGATGAAGAAACTTCTTGGAACATGCAATTAGATTGATACTGGAATCTGCACATGTTTGAAACAAAGAAGGACGTGTCCAGTTTTCGACTGGAGAAAAGAGAAGCTTATGGACCCCATCCAGTTAAAGTCTAGAATTACGCATTTGAAAATCGATATAAAACCGAGTCTAGGATTGAGAAGGGCGCTTCTTGTAATATTATGTTATGTCCCCCAACCATGACCACCCTAGCTAATAAGGTCAAATCCGGGTACAAGGCAGGCCAAATCTGGTGGGCAATGGCCGGGTCCATTTTTAGTTGTATTTTTCAGAGAACATATGTCGAGGAGCGATGATATCCAATAATCTGAGAAAACCCTCTTCTTCAACAATTTTCATGCAATTGATGACAATCAAAATTACTTCGGGTCCATTTAATAAGCAAATGTGGAAATGAATTCCAATTACAAAATAAAAATTCACAAAATCCATAGGAATTCGTTTTTCATGAAAATAAAGAAAATGCAACTTAAAGTGATTGTATTTTGGAATTCGATTTTCATTTTCACATTGCAAGCAAACGGTCACAGTGAAATTCATTTTTCTCGAATGTGACATTTTCAATGTGGCAATCAAACATTCACAATCGACATTTATGGAAGAGATTTCTAAGTCAAGCTGGCGTAATAAGATTCTCAATTAATTAATTTGTTCCTTTATCCCCAAGGGAGTGGCCTAAAATATATGCCACATATTTATCAATTTTTAGTAGGTTGAACCATAGTACGTGGATTGATTAAAGTGTTAACGTTAATTCCAAATGTTTTATATTTCCAGAATGAGATTGATTTTATTCCATTGATCCCATCATTTCAATTATTGTAATTTTTTTTCCGCAAAAACAACTTCCTGTTTTATTCATGTTTAATGAGGTTGATTTATAATGGGTCCGTTCGGTAGAGATTAAAATTGGATTAAAATTGAAAAATTAACCGTTATTGTTGACTTTTATTAGACGAGTGAGACCCAATAACGGTTATATTTTCAATTTTAATCCATACAGAATGGAGCCAATGTATGTTCTGTAAGTATTAGTGACAGGACTGGACATTTTAATAAAGAATATTTTAGTTTTTTATAATAATATCTAAGATTGTCTAGTTTTTCTTACCAATCTACCAATAGGGTTTGCAACGCCATGTGGCGACTGCGAGAGAAATTGCCATATTTTGCAATTCAAGATTTTTTTGAGGAGAGAAATTGCCATATTTTGCAATTCAAGATTTTTATGAGGAAAATCTCGAATACGTTTGATTTTCTTACACTCCCGACAAAGATGCAAATACAGCATTCAAACTTTGCGGGCATTTTTTGGTCACATGTGATAACATTTGGACGTTGAGTGAGTCAAGTATGTCATACAGTAGAAGATCATATGGCAACGAATATCTTCTAGAAATAATTTACTCAAAAATTAAAGCAACGGATAAAATTATGCCCGAGAAGGAATTTCCTATTTCGCTGGATGTTAGTTTAATCTAGGACACTTAGCGCTGTTTGGCAAGGTTTTTCAAAAAAGTCAAAAATTATTTTCGAGGCTATAAAATTGCTTTTGAATATATTTAAGTAATTACTAGAAAAATTGACACCACATGACCTGAAAGGACTTGCTGACTTTTTAAATAGTTGGGCGTCGTTTCAACTGGTTTTATATTTGCTTTACTTTTTGTTCACTCGTATTCATATGAAAATGAATGAATACAAGTTTTCACTATATTTAAATATCAAGGTCAATACAAAAGTTTGTCCAGTAGTGACCAAAAATATTGTTCTATGAGTTAACTACGCTAAACTTCACTACGAACGAAGGAAAGTAACCCAAATTTAATTATAGTCTAATTATGAAATAATATACTCAACAAATTAGCATATTTAACTTTTATAAGTCTTTAAAGATGTTCCAAGATATAATCGACTAGTTTTTGAGTGAAATCGAGATTCCGTGACTCAAAATGGCATGTTGACATTTTAAACAATTAAATATCATTTAAACTATTTTTGTGTTTGCTTACTTTATGTTCACTCATATCCACATGAAAATGGACGAATGCAAGTTTTCGCGACATTTGAACACCACAATCAATATAAATTATATGTGATTGTGACCAGTAATATTGTTCCATGAGTAAACACTAGGCTTCACAATGACGATAGTAAATAACTCAAATTCTATGGTTTAAATCAAGTCAAATTGACACATTTCAAAACCTAATCGTGACGGAGCAAATAGGTGAGATTAGATATTCAATTGTGTACTCTTATCTTGGATTGACGATAGAATTGAAACAACAAATTGTGAAATTTAATACAATTCAAATCAACTTCGTTGCTAGTATAAATATACTCAGTTCAAATCAACTAAGTTACATAATACTTATTGTAATTATTTGTTCGTGCTACCAAAAAAGAACACAAATAGTACATAAACTATAATAAATATTTAGTACAATACAATTTTCTTGCAAAAAAAATAAAATAAAATTTTCTTATTTTTTTTGTCATGATCAATATCATGACAAGTTGGTGGACTAGCTGGGCATGATATGGTACACGCTTGGTATGATAGAATTGTCCGATTACGTTATGTTTTTCCAATGAACATCATTTAACTTCTCTAAAAAACAAAAGTCAAGGTTTTGAAGGGAACTCTCTACACTAGAGGTTTTTTCCTCATAAAATTTGGTCAGAGTTTGCCAGTGGTTTTTTTCCTCTACACTAGAGGTTTTTTCCTCGTAAAATTTGGTGTTGTGTTCTCCTATGTTGCTTTCTTTTGGTATTTCTTATTTTCTAGTTTGTTGTTCTATTTGCTTGGTGTTGTAATTTAATTTTCTGCCGTGGAAGTGAAATCGCCCAACAAAAATGGTATCAGAGCTCACGTTGTGTGGGTTTAGTTCTATCATAGGAGTAAATAGAGAATACTTCAGGCACTATGATTAAACTATTGACTTCAAAATATTCTATTTGGAAGCCTATGATGGAGGATAACCTTTATTGTAAGGATTTACATGAACCTATTGAAAGTGATAGTGTCATGCCAAGCGTATGAGTGATAGTGACTTAAAGAAGATGAACGGGAAAGCCATTGGATATATAAGACAATGGGTTGATCTTAATGTATTCCATCACATGTCTCAAGAGATAGATGCCCATAGCATTTAGGAAAAATTAGAGGGTTTCTATGAAAGGAATACCTCTCAAAATAAAACTTTTGCTATTAGAAAGGTTGTGAATCTGTAGCTAAATGAGAGGAAATCAGATTCTAAGCATTTGAGTGAATTCCAAGACATGATAAATCAATTGACCACAATGAAAATAGTGCTAGATGATGAGATGCAATCACTATTATTTTTGAGTTCATTGCTTAATAGTTGAGAGACTTTGGTGGTATCACTTAGTAAGTGTGCTCCAAATGGTGTGTTTGGACTTACTCTAGTTGAAGATAGTTTGTTTAATGAAGAAATAAGAAGGAAATACTTGGGTAGGAATGATACACGTGCTTTTATTACATAGAAAAGATGAAAGAGTAAGAGCAAAGGTCCTAAGGGACATGGTAACTTCAAAAGTCAGTTAAAGACAAGAGGAAAGTCAAGTGATTTATAGTAATAAAGGGGGTCATATATAGAAACATTGCTTGACTTGGAAAAACAAACTGGAAGAGGATAAAAATCATATCAGAATACAACAGCTAGCTCTTCAAATGAGGAAGTAGTAGCAGTATTTTTTTCTACTGAGGATGAGCAGTGTTGTCATGTTGCAGATTAGTTTGTTGAATGGGTTTTGACTCGGTGGCTTCTTACCATGTTACTCCAATACTGGAGCTCTTCACTTCATACAATTTCGTTAACTTTGGCAAGGTGAAGATGGGTAATAGCAGTTTTGCCAGCACTGTGGAAATATGTGATATTTGTCTTTAGAATGAGATAAGATACATATTGACATTGAAAAATGTGCGACATGTTCCAGACATGTGCCTGAATTTGCTATTTGCACGTGCCTTTGATGAAGTGGGGTAAGACGTTCTTTTGGCAGTGGAAGATGGAAACTAATAAAAGGGTTGATGGTATTTGCTAGATAAAAGATTTGTTCCACATTTTACAAGATACAAGTAAAGGTGTGTAGTGAAGCTGTGAATGCAACAATGCAACTAAAAGTGATTCTTCACCAGATTTGTGGCAAAAACAGCTGGCTCACATGAGTGAGAAATGAGTCCTCATTCCTTTCACCAAAGGTACATCATTAAATTCATGTTATTATTGTTTACTTGGTAAACAGTATAGAGTTTCATTTTATAAATCCTCTAGTAAAAAGTCTAATATTTTAGATTTGGTTCATTATGATGTTTTTGTCCCATTGAGGCAGAGTCGTTATATGGCAATACGTATTTTCTTACTTTTATTGATCATGTTTCAGGAAATTTGTGGGTGTTTTATTTGAGATCAAAATACTAGCCTTTTTAGCACTTCAAGAAGTTTCATTCCATGGTGGAATGGGAAAGCGAAAAGGTTTTGAAGTGTCTCAAAACTGACAGTGGAGGATGATACAATTCTAAAGTGTTTGAAGATTACTACTCAGAGTATGGTATTAGACATGAGAAGACAATTCCTAGTACTCCACATCTCAACGGCGTGAAAGAGAAAATGAACCGCACCATTGTGGAAAAAGTCGGAAGTATGTTAATGATGGCTAGGTTACCTAAGTCATTTTGGGGTAAAGCAATTAGAACCTAAACAATCGGTCTCCATCAGTTTCTTTGGATTTTGAGATTCCATAAAAGCTGTAGATAAGAAAGGCTATTTCTTATCCTAACTTGAAGGTTTTTGGATGCAAAGTATTTGCATATATGCTTAAGGAACGATGGTTGAAACTAGATGATAAAGCTAGTATTTGCATTGTTGTTGGCCACGAAGATGTGGGATTTGGCTACAGACTATGGGATCTAGAAAAGAAAAAAATAATCAAAAGAAGAGATGTGATTTTTCATGAAAATCAAAAGTTGGTAGATTTCAAGAAATATGGGAATCAAAGACGTGTTGTTGAGGGTGTCAATGACCTTACACCTGTTTCTTTGCCTCCGGACAATGCCACTCAGTTGGCAGTCTCACGTTGACAGTTATGCTGATGAGCCTGCATGGTTGATTGGAATGATCTAGAGGACATTAAGCAAGGAAATGAACCTATTACATTGGAACCCCATATCAGAAAATCTACCATGGAGCATCATCCATCAACTAGGTATCACGTATCTGATTATGTGTTAGTAACTAATGAAAGGGAACCAGAATGCTTTCATGAGGTACAACCTTATAAGGACAAACATATATGGGAGAAACAATGCACGAAGAGTTGAATTCTTTGCAGAAGAATAACACTTATGAGCTAGCAAACCTTCCTAAAGGTAAAAAGACATTGAAAAATAAATGGGTTTCCAAGCTCAAGAAAGCTGGTAAAAAGCCAGTGAAGTATAAAGCTCAATTGGTGTGGAAGGGCTTTAGTCAGAAGAAAGGGATTGACTTTAATGAGATATTCTTTCCTATTGTCAAAATGATTTTCGTTCTAGTGGTTTTGGGTTTAGTAGCTAGTTTAGATCTTGAGTTTGAGCAGTTAGATGTAAAGATCACCTTTATCAATGTTGAGTTGGAGGAAGAAATTTACATGGCTCGGCTAGAGGGATTTGAAGTAATATGAAAGGAACATATGGTTTGTAGGTTGAAAAAAGTTTGTATAGGTTGAAGCAGGTTCCAAGACAGTAGTATAAAATGTCTGATTTATGGTAGGTCATGGTTATACCAAGACAGTTGTAGATTATTGTGTTTACGTTAGAGAATTCTATGGTGGTCATTTCATCATCTTTTTGATATATATAGATGATATGTTGATAGTAGGGCAAGATGTTTAGTTGATATACATTTTGAAGACCTTTTTGTTCAAGTCATTTGACATGAAGGATCTTGGACCAGTATGTCAAATTTCGGGCATGCATATTCGTCGTGATAGAAAAGTCAGAAAGTTATAGTTATCATAGGAGAAATATCTAGAAAGAGTCATGTTAAGGTTTACCATGAAGAATACTAAACAAGTTGGGACACCATTTGGTAGTCACTTCAAGCTGACTATGGTGACTTGTCCTTCTAAGAATGAAGATAAAGAAATAATGATAGAGGTTTCTTACTCCTCTACGACTGGGAATTTGATGTATGTTATGGTTTGTAAACGGCTAGACATTGCTTATATAGTTGGGGTGGTCATCAAGTTTCTTTTTAATCTCAGTAAAGATCATTGGGAGGTAGTGAATTGGATCTTTAGATGCTTAAGAGGTACTTCAAAGATGTACTTGAATTTAGAAGGTTCAAAACTGATTTTGGAGGACTTTACATATATACAAATATGGCTGGTGATCTTGATGGTAAAAAATTAATGTTAGGATACTTGGTTTTGCAAGAATAATGGTCTTGTAGCATTCAAAACTACAAGAGTGTGTCGTCTTATCTATAACTCAGGCTGAGTATAATGTAGCAACTAAACCTGTGAAAGAAATGCATTGTATGAAATGATTTCTCCAAGATTTGGGTTTTAAGCAAGATAGGTATGTAGTTAATTACGATAGTCTCAGCGCATTAGACCTGGGCAAGAATGCTGCGTATCATTCTCGGACGAAACACATTGATGTGAGATATCATTGGCTACGACGAGCAGTGGCGAAACAATTGATACTTTTAGAAAAGATTCATACTAAAAGAATCCAGTTGATATAATGGCAAAGGTTTTGACCAAAGAAAAGCTTGGGTTTTGTGTTGTACTGGCTGGCATGGATCTAACTATTCTTTTGTAGGATAATCTCCTTCCTCAGTTGGCTGGAGGGGGAGATTGTTGTATGGGCTTCCAGCCCATGAGGATAAGTTGGCCCAAATCACTATTATTTGTACTTTAGGTCAAAGTTGGTGGCTATATAATTGGAAAAATAGAAAAAATCGTGGATGTTGGAAAAATAAAGGCTACACAATGTTAGAAATAAAAAATAGTGGTGCGTGTATGTGGGAAAGATGGAGAAATCAAGAGAAAAAGATTTTTCTTTCAATCTTTAGATGTGGACTTCACACAAGTATTTTTCTCCACGCAGTGTCAGTTGGGAATCTCTCTAAGTGATTTATTTTAGTCACTTCTAAAAGGTGTAGTATTCAAAGTGGTTATCTCACGGGTTTCATCAAACTAGTAGTTTGAGGGTGAGATTATTTGTTTTCTTAGAGCTTGATCATTATCGTATTTCCCATTCTATTGAGAACTCAAGTTTTGGCATCGACTTGAGTATTGTAAACTCTGTTTTATTATAGTAGATTCAGCTAGAGTTGCCTCTACACTAGAAGGTTTTTTCCACAAAAGATTTGGTGTATTCTCTTGTGTTGCTTGCTTTTGGTATTTCTTATTTTCTAATTTGCTACTCTATTTGCTTGGTGTTGCAATTTAATTTTCTGCAGTGGAAGTGAAATTACCCAAAACATTGATTTTTGTCCCAACATTCATAAAATTCTTCCCATATGTGTTGTAGATACCCATTTAGGCTTTGAGGGCTACATAGTCAAAGGCCATGAAACGGATCAACTGCCTCAACAGTTGCTTGCGGAGGCTATCTCAATGTCCATAGTCAGAGCCTTATGGCATACAGATTTCCTCGGTGCTAGCTAACTGAGGTCGCAATGTGATGGTTGTGTCAATCAAGCCTAAGAATAATAAGAAATTCATTTTAGATAGTTTGTCAAGCATATATCGAGCGAAGTTGCAATCTTAATTTTTTATTATTTTAACAAATGGAAGTACTTTTCTTACCCAACCATAGCTTATAGAAACATAATAAAGAATTTAAATACAATTAGTAATCAAGAATCAAGGTGATAAACTGGTACTCACAAGTGAATCATTCCATTTCTTATTACTTTTGGGAATCATGTGTGTATACTAATTATATAAGATTAAATGAAGTTAAATTGAGATAGTAAACCATACACAGAACAAAAAGCTCATTAAAGGCTAAATAACAATTACATAAATATAAAACTAGATTATAAGGATGCATCATTCTCAATAATAAGAGAAAAAAGATGCATTGGTTGTTCACGTATCTTTGTTTTCTGAGAAGTTAATTAAAAAAAGATGTGAATCATATTGTTATCATTATATTTGTGTGATTAGCGTAGGATGAGATAGTCTCATATGTTCAACCTAATATATCATCTCATGTGCCTTACCCATGATCTAATTTATGGATCCCGATGAGTTGGACGTTAACCAATACTCTTTTTAGAGTACTCATTGTAGAGAAAGACCGGCAATGGTTATACATTTTCAAGGGATTTGCGACTAGGTTTTATCCTTAAAGGTTCATAAGAATAGGAGGGGCCTTTCTTACCTAAGGATCATTTCCCTTTCAATGGGCATGGGCTTCTCTTTTAGAAGCCCTGCCTCCAGCATCGCTTATTTTGCATTGCCTCTATCTCTATCTAATTGAATTTATTCTTCATTCGATTCATAAGACCTCCTATTTGAAATAACTAAAAAAGAAGGAGAATTCCTAGCTCCGGAGTAGATTGAATGATTTTTGTTCACCGTTAAGCTAATCGTTCTGTCCTACTCGACTCTATTATGATACCTAAACCTAGTGTTAGAATCGCTAGCTCTTAGACTAGCTCTGGCTTGATGTTAAATCTTTCCAGGTATGATATTAAAGTAACTAGGGATAGGAAGGGCTAGATGGATTTGGATTCGGATTAGAAAGAAAGAAAAGATGAGACTCTCAATCAATGCTTTCGAATATATTCGTCCTATCGTACTGAACCCGAACTAGGGCTATGGTCCCTTCTTCACATCTAAGCTTTATGGGGAAAAAACGAACGTAGGGAAAGGGAATATGTCAATGTTTTAGAAGAATTCTTTCTGTCTCTTTCTTAATCTTCAGTAAGAGTAAGTTGATGAGAAGCTTCCACCCAAAGGTGTTTGTGCGAAAGCCTAAGATGGTCCCCAGATAGTGTAAGTCCTTTCTATTGAAGAAAGCGATAACAGAGAGTACTAAACCGATAGAAGACTCCCACTTGTGGCTAACAGTCTTTATTGTGGGACACCTTTCAGGTTCTGGAGAAAGTGCATTCATAGGCTAAGGAAAGGTAGTACAAGATCGGATGACTTTCCAAGAGAGCCCTAAGCATTATGACAAAAGGAGAATCGAAAGATCAAAGAAACCTTCGCTTGGCTGGGAATTAGAAATTGATGTAGATGATAGAGGCAGAGTAGATGTTGTGAATAGGGCTTACTTATTTTCCTTAGCTTCACTCTTAAAGAACTTGCCCTATCTAAGAACAAGTCGGGTACTCCTCTATCCACTTCGCTTTTCTAGCCTTGTACTGATGCACACAGCTATCAAGTCTCTCTCTGAATGGAGAGAATAAGCTCTACTATTTCACTAGTTGTTATCTTACTAAAGAGTGGTCCTCTCTTTGCTATCCTCTCGTCACTCGCTTCCTTTCGAAAAGACGAAGAGGATGACACTGGTGATTGTTCTTACTTAAAGAGATTCCCATGAGCTTTCTTAGCTGAATCAAGACAAGTTGCTCTAACTTACATTTTCGACCTCTCCCAGAAGAGTGAGAACTACTTTTATCTACCTCTGGTCATTTGCGCACCTTCTCACTATACCAACTTCACCTAGTTTTCCTTTCTCTTCCAGCGGATAAGAGTTATAAAAACCAAAACGGATGAATTTCTTGCTCCTAAAACCTTTCCTTAGTCCTTACTACTGTTCTCTAAGTCAGATTCGAAGCTCTTTGGCTTGCTTTTAGTTCTTAGTTTCATGTTACGATTAAGGGTAGGCTATCACATATCATTCGTGAAAGCAGTGGCTCCCTATAGAAATAGTTAGGTCTTGGTTCCCCGCCCACTCATCGAATGGCTCAACATCATCCTACTCCAAGTGATTGCAACCACATAGTTTGCAACTAAGCCTCATTTGATAATAACAAGATGGGTAGGGGATTCTGTTGGCTCTACTTATTTATCACTCTATATATTCTTTTGTCTCTCAAATAGATAGTCTCTCTTTCCTTCTTGGGTCCTTGTATCTCGTCAACATAATATTCATTTCATTTCTGTAGTTCAGCCTCACTAGATCTCGACAACAATCGGTTTCTAATGGGCCCTCTCTTAATTCCCTCTTCGTTTATTTTAGGTCACTCCATTACTCACTCCATTATCAGAATGGAGTAAGCCAATCCCAAGCTCTCATAGACTAGAATGTGGTCGCAAAGAAACTTGCTTCTTGCCCATTACTCACTCCCCTATCAGAATGGAGTAAGCCAATCCCAAGCTCTTATAAACTAGAATGTGGTCGCAAAGAAACTTGCTTCTTGCCCATGTACTTGTAAGGCATCCTTAAATCTCTAGCCTCTTCTTGATTCGACTCATTGGAGCTGGAACCTTGATTATGCCTCATCCTCTTTCTTCTCACTTGACTGGTATGCTACTTACTGTCTTTGATACTTGAAAGAGATAGATAGTAATATATGATGAGAGGAATGTAAGATGAGATACTCTACTATCTACCTAAGATTCATTCTAAAATCAGTTGATTGGCTCACGTACTATCGTTCTATTTGGATTTCGTTTCTCTCGAAGCTCGAAAGCGGGCTCAAAGCATACTACGACAAGAAAGAGTTCTTTTGCACAGCTCGTCCAAGCTGTGAGACTTGTGCTTTCTAGTAAGCCATTTGCTCACTTGATATGGTTCTTACGTTGGAAAAAAAAGAGATTGGGTATGCCGGACTAAACAAAGAGAACATATTGAAAGGATTGAACTTATCGAANTATCACTTTCCTGGTTCACAACTATCTCTATTTTCTCTTTCTCCTTTGACTTTCGGCACTAGAACAGTTCCTTCAAAGGAAAGAAAGAACTAATCGACACAAGTGCATGAACAAACAAATACAATATAACTGGACCCATTCAAGCAGAATTGTATCTTTTTCAACTTGAGTGCATCTCAATACTACAACCTTCCTTTTAGACTATTGGTGCGCTACTCGATAGCTTCCTTTTTGACAATTTAATTATTTCTAGTTTGAAAAGAAGTTTTGTTACTTAGCTTATGAGAAAGCATAGGAAACACATTCAATTGACTAATAATACCCAAATGGAAAGTGAGAAAACTATTTTACACGATTAGAAGTAGGCCTTCTAGGATCAATCCTGAACGGCCAAGTCCCCTGCCAACCAAACTACGAATTCTCATTTCTTTGACCGATA